>JALBCR010002242.1:210000-256478 GCA_030710515.1 Abscondita cerata | reverse complement strand
AATAGGGCGATGCTGGTTAACGCTCTAGATCTGCACTGCAAGCACACGATATCAGCTACAATACCAGCCCTAACGATTTAGCTGCGAGACATCGGGCTGATCATTTGCTCCAACAAAAGCTTGGGAGCGATTCAAGTCAAAAGACGCAAGCTTGGGCGAAAGAACAGCTGCTCTAGCAGTTAGTGCGGCTATGCGTGCTAAGCGGTCATTAGGCATGGGTTTGAATAAATCAAAACTAGAACCATGAAGCGAAAAATAAAGAAACGAAGAGTGAGAGCATCGTTCAACAAAGTTCACCGTATGATTAAGAATAATACGAAAACTAATTATGTAAACGGCGGCGGAGGCGGTAACCTATCTCGATGATTAAAAGGCCTACGATCAAGCGAAGCTGGCTGTTCGACATTTTGGTGGAAAACGAAACATAGTAATGCCGCGTATCATTCCAATCCCTAAAAGTGGTGGAATATTACCATTTCTAATACCACTATTTGCCGCTTTCTGCAACTGGAGCGCTCGCTGGTGGTGCCGCTGGAATAGCTAGAGCCGTTAACGATGCTAAAAACGCAAAGCAGCGTGCTGAAGAAGCTACTCGACATAACCGCACGATGGAAGCTATAGCCCTGGGGAAGAAAGGTAGCGGCATATACTTGAAGCCATACGGAAACGCGGCTCTGCATTATATCTAAAACCATACACAAAGACCGGTTCTGCACTATATCTGAAGCCACATCGCGGTTCAAAAACTAATAAAGCTTCCCGAAAGAGCGTTAACAACGACGGCTGTTAGCTAGAATGCGCCATAGTGTTCGAGGACCAGGAACGCATTGGGTGTGTTATAAGAAACGAGGATCGAGAGTATGGTATTATGACAGCTTCGGCAAATGTAAAACCACCATCTGAATTAATCAGTACCTTCGGGGATGTGAGATCTTCTACAACTACAAAAAGGACCAGGAGTTTTGATAGTAGGTAATTTGTGGGCATTTATGTCTTAAATTTCTTTTGTGGGCATTTATGTCTTAAATTTCTACATTCGTAAATGTATACAAATTTTTGTATAAATAAATAAAATATCTATACACATGTATCATTAATCAGTTTACAATGTCGATAACATTCAGTTTGGAAGGTGTTGGTAATACAGCTTCGCACGATTTTTATCCACCGATTGAATTAGACGAAAAATACAATCATGTGATTGGTCTGGTCGGATTTTTGGGTGTAATTCTATTCGAAATATTAACGACGGCAACGATAAATTATAATTATATATAGATAATGATACTGCTAAAAATCTGCTAAAGTCCTTCATATCCCGCATGGATCATATACGAAATAGATGAGCTTAACAATTATTTAACAAAATAACTGGTTGCTGATTATTGAACAAAAAAAAATTAAGCAAAGAAGAGGGTTGGATTGACTCCTCTATATTTAAACTGCGGGCAAACAATAATACTCTGAAATGCGAACTTCAGAGTGTTTATGCGATTGACTTTACACAACCGGGAAATATCGGTCGTATGCTTGGTTTCGACCCCCAAAAATACTCAGCCATAATATTAGCCATAAATCTACCTTTTGGATATTCAAATAATAAAACACACCAACATACACGTCGAGTGTAATATTATAAAGGGAGCGTACAGAAACGGGAGAATTGCAAAGACCTTGGTACGAAGTGGACATTTCAGTACCACCAGGATATCGTTTGGATAAAATACCGAGCAATACCCAATATTTGGAGCTAAACACCCGCATTATAAGCAATATTAGCATAAGATTGGTCAATAAAAAGGCGAACCGATAGATTTTGGCGGCAACGAGCCTTTCACTGTGAGATTGGAATTGAAGAAAGAATTATGGGGTTAAAATTTAGTAAAAACACTTTTTCTGTTGTAAACTGTGGCGGCCAGATCTGCGGCGCTAATAAAAAACACCGATTTCTATAAAAAACAAATCATTCGCTGGAGGATCCATTAATAAACAAGCCAACAACAACACATCATCACAGATATTTCGTGCATTATCGAGTAAGAAGAAAAATAAAGCGTCAACAATCACTTGACTGTAAGAGAAAAACTTTTCTTAAAATCAATCGGTGTTAAAGTGAAACAATAACAGAAAAAGGAAAAAAGATGAGCGAACAATTAAATATTTTCGACGATGCTCATTTCGACGATTCAATCGTTAGATCTGATATTCACACGTATTTCGCCTTTATGGGTCCAATAGTTATGAACCATCAGACGAAATCAGAATTGCAATTCAAAGCCAGGATTTGATTACGGCCACCCACGATAGTTTTCTATACATCGAGGGTTATATTACCCGAAGGCAAGCAGACGTCGCAAAAACGTGTGATTTAACAAACAATTTTGCCTGTTTCTTGTTTGAAGAGATTCGATATGAATTGGGCGGACATCGCGTGGACGTTAGCAGAAAATCCGAAGTATCGTATGGCGCCGCAGACAAGAAAGCGCTGGCCCACATTGGATGGTCTCCGTTGAATGAGAACACTCTACAAGTGCAATTCAGCGCAAACGATGCTGATTTGGCCAAAAATTCGGGGTTTGCCTGCCTCTGAAGCACATATTCGGATTTGCCGAACATTATAGACAGGTTATCGTGAATATGAAGCAGGAGCTTGTTTTGATCAGATCGAGAACTGATTTGGATTGTTATTATGGGGAGGCTGATGCGACCATAACGCTTTCCAAAATTCAATGGAAAGTGCCGCACTTAACACTCAAAAGCGATAGAGCAAAGCTGAAACTGTTCGAGAAGATTAATAGAAACCCTGTAATCACCATACCGTTTCGTCAATGGGAATTATATGAATACCCCGCTTTAAAGCAGGTTAAAACTGATACATGGCCGATAAAGACGTCTTCGCAATTAGAGAAACCCCGATGGGTTATTGTGGCTTTTCAGAAAAACCAAAGGAGACGTTCAAAAATGGTAAGGCGAGCGTTTTTGACAGTGGCAATATTACAGATATTAGATTACATCTTAATTCTGAGAGATATCCGTATGAATCCATGAATTTGGATTTTGGCACAAACAAGTATGCATTGGCGTATAGGAATTACATTAACTTTCAACGAGACTATTACGATCGAAATGAATGCAATATTGTCGGAGGGTGCGCCGGTTCGAATGTCACATCAACAATCTCCATTCCCACATTCGACTATCAACAATTTAAAAATTGCCCTGTCTTTATAATCGACTGTGCCAACCAGAATGAGAACTTGAAGAATTCTACCGTGGACGTTAAACTGGAATTAGAATCCGCAGCAAACTTCTTTGAAAACAATATGGGCGCATACTGTCTAATAATCCACGATGCCCTTATCCAATACAACCCGATAACTGGCGAAGTCAAAAGGATGTAATACGATCGATATGCAAGAGAAAACGAAAAAGAAGACAAAATATTCATATACACACGATGTAATTTTTTTGATAAATAAATAAAGTGCATGTACTTCTAAAATATCTTTAGTATGATTTAAATAACCCACTCGATAAGGTCGAATCGAGAAAAATGAAAATTGTGACTCAAAAGTATAGATTACCAGTGCATAATAATGAATTAATGATGTTATGCAATAGCGGCGACAAACAAAGTAAACATGGTGTCTTACTACCGAATACAGTAAGAGCAATCATCGCGGGACCATCAAATTCGGGAAAAACTAATGCGATGTTCAGTCTTTTAACTGAAGCAAACGGTCTGAAATTTAAAAACGTTTACGTCTACTCCAAATCACTAAACCAAGATAAATACAAGCTGTTGTATGAGATTTTAACTGCGATGCCCGAAATAGGTTATTATACGTTCAGTGATAATGAAAATATTATGCCTCCTAACGACGCAAAACCCGACTCTGTATTTATTTTTGACGATATCGCGCTAGAGAAGCAGGATAATATTAGGGCATACTTCAGCATGGGGCGTCATAACTCGATAGATTGTTTTTATTTGGGGCAAACGTATAGCAGGATACCCAAACAACTGATTCGAGATAACGCAAATGTTGTTATCCTTTTCCAGCAGGATGAGATGAATCTGAAACACGTGTACGATGATCACGTTAGCCCTACAATTAGCATGCAGGTTTTAAAGAAATGTGGTGAGTGCTGGTCTACGCCGCATGGTTTTCTAATGATTAACAAAGACGCTGTTGATATAAACGGAGGACGTTATCGAAAGGGTTTCGACGAGTTTATATTACCTTAAGAGCTGCAAGAATCTGTTTAGTTTGTTATCATATGCTCGTGAGTAAAATGGGTCAGATATATAGCAAGCAATTATGTGGTGTTATAGATAAAAAAAGTGCGATTTTCTACAATTGTAACTATCGAACATGCTCACATGTCATTGGAACATAAGCAGGCTCGTAAAGGACACTGGCATTTTTATGCAATCGACCGAGCGAGGTTTAAAAAAGAATAAATCAGTGTGATGTCATACTAGCACCAATTCTCGATATAAACATCAAGAAAAACATATGAATCAGAACCGTCGTAGTTGTGCAAATTTAGAAGCGTCTTAATATATATATATATTGGTATTATGTGTTGGATTTGATTAGTCCTCATAGTTAACAAACACGATGTCACACGGGTGTGAGTTAGAACAATGGATTCCAAAGAAATAAATTTAAAAATAAGATACAGCAAGTTCGAGAATCGATTAGAAAAAATACAACGCTCTTAAACGTCAACGTTTGGATGCCGGAAAAGCATTTGTGGATACATATAAACCGATAATAACACCGCTAACTAATATAGAGTCGTCAATTAATTCGAAAATGTTGACGGAAAGAACAAAACTTGAATGGCGAAGACGAAGCAGCCAACAAAGAAATCGAAACAGTTGCGGGTGTGTCGGATTCTTCTTCGAATGCTGAGTTACCTACGCCACGTTATGAATTAGAGAGATCGTATTCAAATTTACTAGAACGACAGTATCATCCATTACCACAAAAATATATGGAAATGCTAATGAGTGATACGCGAGGTGATAAAGTTGACTTTATGTATGGAGTTCATTACGACGCTGATAACAATAAATGGGTTATTGGAGATTCTGTTGTCGATATCCGCAATAAGGATCTTATTATTAATGGGCGTTTGTATAAGGGCGCGCCTGGTTTGTACGAACTGATATTTATGAAAAAACCAGATAGAAAGCTGATTCACAAATCAGATGAACTTAAGTATGTAAGCATTCTTTATGATACAAATGTTTATAGAAGAGCGTATAACTCCGACGCTCCGATTAGAGCAAACAGAAGCATAAAATATACTGATACAATCAGGCCATTATTACATAATCAACGAACACAAAAAAAACAGGCTCGCCGTGTGCGAAATGATAAAGATAGCAGCGATGATGATAGTGACGGATCTTTGTCGTATCATTCATCGTCAAGCGGCGCAGCGGGACGAGGTTTGTTTAAGAAATTCAGAAATAAACCCGTAGAGTATAGATACAATAGGAACAATGTCCACGAGTTACTGGATGAATTACAAGTTTTGTGGGGAGAGAAGACTGCCGGAAACAGCGGCGTCAGAAACGAAATAATATCAATTTTAGAAGAATTATACGAAGACGGCTACATCGAAAACATGCCTTATACTATATAACTATATATTTGTCTATAGACAAATTTGGCCGCTTACATAGCAACGCAAGCAATTGTGCAAACACATTAATCGAACCTCTAATAGCAAAATTAACGCTATACAAAAAACAGTGAACGGAGAAATCGCTACTCTTTTAAGTGCGCTACCGGGGTATGTCAAAGCGAAAATGGATGCCGCATTCAAAGAGTTGTTTAATGAAAATCCACTTCTGAGAAAAGCTAATCTATCAAATCGCTTGCTACACATACATGAACGCATAGAGGAGCTCGCGACATTGCCAACCGCCTCGCCCATCTTGCGGGCAATGGAGAAGCTCAACAATCGTATTGTAGAACTTGATGTATCAGCGTCGGTGATAGGACAAATTCTGGTGTATTTAATGGAACACCTTAAACAAAAAAAGTTGTTGCAATCAACACCTACCCTAGAGACGTTTATAAAGACATCTGTGGAGATACAAGCTAAACATAAAGCATCGCTTTAACATGTCTGTTGATAAATTTGGACGCCCGTTATCGGCGTCGATGTCGCCGTCGAGTGCATCATCACTACGAGGTCCTCCCGGTGTAGGTTTTAAAATAACGGCAGACAACAACTACGACATGGAAAATAGAAGACTAATTAACATCGCAGACCCTCTCGATTTACATAACGCTATCAATTTAAAAACTTATTTGGAAGATAAATATTTTTTTAACGAAATGCAACTGAAAAACGTCGGATATCCGCAAATCGGAACTGATGGTGCAAATAAGGCATACGTGGACGCTACAAGTCGCGAACTTCAAAGATCAATTGACGCTTTTCAAAGATCAACTGACGCTTATGCGAATACTATATACGCCGAATTAAAATTAGCGATTAATAAAATTAATGACATCCAGCAAACGACCGCTAAAGATATCAACAAAATTATTCAAAAAGTGATCCCTGATAATGTAAAAACAATGGTGAACGACACTACGGTAGATATGTTTAAGCAATCAATTCAAGACAATCCGTATGTAAACGGTCGATATCTGAACGAATTAAAATCTGATATCAAAACATTAAATGCCCGTCTAGATTCCGACGTTAAATCTAGAGATGATTCTATACGTAATTTAAGAACGGATTTGCACAAAATGAATAGTCTGTTACAAAATTTAAGTGGGAACGCAAGCGCAACACGCCGATAAAAAATAACATGTCAAAGGAACAAGTTGTGAATGAATTGCATAAGCCCGCTAGAAGAAATTTCAGACGTCGAAAAGTCATTATTAAAGCCTACGATGATACGTGTAGGAATTAGATTTGGCTGAGTTCCAACCGTTTTCGCGTGCTAATAAAGGGTTTCTGATACATCTTGGTTGTTATCGACCGTTTTTCGAAATATTTATGGACTTATTTCTAACCGCAAAATTTTGTCTATAATTAAACAAGCAAGAGCAACTTAAGATAGATCGTGATTTTAGTTACATAATAAATAGGAATATGATAATGACAATAATTTAATTACAGATCAGATATTATCATGCAGCTATTTTGGTATCGACCAATGTCCCCATGCTAGCGTATTAATCCCATCTGATTGAACAAAACGTTTATTATCAGCACCAGACAAAGCGATTTTATTTTGACGAATGCTAAAGATATCATGCTTGTAAGTTTGTATCATGCTCTGTTCTCGCACAAATGCCGCATTTTCCGTCAAACACTTTAAGTAATCATCAAATGAAATGTTATTTTGAACAACCCTCTCTAAAACACCTTTAGCTTTTTTTACTGTTTTTACGTTATTGCTTGCACTGGGTTCGTCGATATTTGAATGTTGTATTTTGAAACTATATAATTTGGATTTCAAACCAATAAATTCCATCATTATCCTACCAGCATTTTCATCTTTCATCAAACCAACAACTTTTTTATTACGTTTTGTGATACCGAAAACGTTATTTTCTACATATTCGCTCGTATCAAAAAGATGCGAATCTACTTTCATAGCGTCATATATATTATCAGTAAGATTATAAATCAAGCTATCGGTGTCTGTATACAACAACTTGCAATTATCGTAACCAAATTTTCTCATCATATATTCGTAGTGGAAGCTATATAGGGAATTTTAGAAATATCTAATATAACCATACCTACATAAATTGGTTTATTAATAAACACTTCTGTTTTGCTCATCTCAATTGCTACAGTGTTATTGTCAAAGATTGTTCTACTATGAAAATTTGGTTGATTTATGTAGTGACGCGCTCCGAAGCGACCACCCCATCGTTGGACTATTTTTACGTTTTTGTGTTTTCTAACGTTTTCCATGCTTTTTCCAAAACCGCATTATTTAAAAGTTTGTACAGATTCTTTTCAAAGTCGTTTTGAGAATTCATTCTTAATCGCGTATTTAAATCTATATACGGTTTGAGCCAAGCGGACTGATTAAATGAGAGAATTCTGTGAATTTGTTTTAAGATCATGCCGTGATTTAAACATTGCTGTAAATTTCTGTAATGAATTATATAGCGAGTTTTGTTATGCAATGTAGCTAACAATTTTTTTGTTTGCAATTTGGTGGAGATTTATGTTCGGGACAAAAGGGCAAATAATTATGTGAATCGTGTATTTTTTCAGGATAATCCAGATCAACTTCCAAAATATAACCTACGTGCGAGTCGGAATGAATATTAAACAAGTCAAAATTAATGATTTCGTTGTTATTTAACCAATTAAAATTGCCCGTAGGCAAGCAACTGCTCATTTCGGTAGAATAAAGGTTGTTGAAATCGTAATACATCAAGTACGCATCAGGCATTGCTGAGTTATAATTATTTAAATATTTATTATTGGCTTTACTATACCGCACGGAACATTGTGAAAGCCCTCCTCTTATACCCTCTCTATAAACATTAAAATATCTATATCTGACAGTAATTCTAATTCGATTTTAGTATATCTCATCATAGCATCCCAAGCATATGCAGGAAGACTAATATAATATGCAGGATCAATCGCGTATGTTGAAATGCATCGATGCCTAAAATTTTGAAACACATCCGCCAGCAAAAGAACATCGCATTTTAAATATAAATCTACATATTAACCTAAATTTTTAAATTGAATGTCTTCCATACTGTTTCCGCGTGTTTATAATCAGAATCGGAAATGTTTGTGTTTGTTAACTTATCAAAAAATCATCTTTACTAGGCAGCGCAACAATGTCCGTCAATTTTTCATAACAATCTAAATAACTGTAACACATAACACCTTTTCTCGAGAGCAATTTAAATTCATTTTCACACAAATCTGAAAATTGGGTTTTTGAAATACAAAGCTGGTTTATATGTAAATATGAAGCCAATTTTTCTAAAGAACTATTCAAAAACCTAAATGAGTCGATAAATCTAAATTTCATGTTGTTTGCAAAGGTTGCTTCAAATCAGATATATTTCTCTTTAGTTAAGGGCACAACGTAAATATTCTTGCATTTTTAATTAGCTTCCTGATAAATATATGACCGTCGTAATTCGTTAAAGAGTGAAAAACTACAGATATCACTTTTTTAACTTGTAATTTAGATTACAACCTTGATGCGCGGCCGTTCTGTAACATCCAAGTATGTGATCATGGTCTCGAACTTTGATATCATTTAACCGAAACGTTTTTCCGCATATTCCGCAGTTTGTTGCACGTTCAAATTCTAATTTTTCCGCGTCTGTTAGCGGCGACATGGGGACAACTTTGTCGAAATATTTTTTAGAAAATGTGTTCGATATTTGAATTAATTCGTCTATAAACCACTCGTCGCAATCTAACCCCTTGTACTGCTTGTAGTAAGACACGCTGCTATCGAAAGCACAGTGCAAATAATAACCTACGCTAAAGGGCTGATGATATTGAAACTTATCAATTAAAGAAGCGCTATCGTCATCATTTCGTTTTATTAAAAGGCATTCAAAATCCGCATATATAATAAAAGGTAATAACATTTGATTCATATAATTTTTAAATACGACTGTTGATCCTTTTTTGGCATGATAACTTTACATTTGTTTAAATTTATACATTCTAATTTATGTTTTTCCAAACGTTCAGAGCTAGAGAAATAATTTAAGCAGCGCTCACATAAATAAATCGCGTGATGATGCTTTGTGACTTGCGATCTAACAAGTCGCGATAAATGTTTGATTAGACAGAAATGGAATTTAATACAGGACTTACTACTATTGTTGGAATCGATTTCATCTCGAGTTGTACTGAAATCAGCATCGGTGGCGCGTCTGCATACAACGTTATCTAAGTCGCCGGCTTCGGAATCTTGATCGCCGTCGTTGCCACTCCAGTTGCCGTCCTCATCGCTGCCATCAACTTCTACCTCGTAGCGATCCTGTACCATCAGTAGGTTGACATGGTTAGACACGTTTGATGTAAGACCGTGATAAACTTTCCATTCTTCTTCTTTTGGAGCATGTACACATTGATTGAAATATTACTATTTTGACGCTCAAATTTCGGGATTTGAACCAATGTCATGGGCTGCTTGATGCCGTCCAGGTTTAATTTTTCACTATAATGCGGATACGATGTAACACGATTGATGTTTATTTTGTTGTGAGGCGGCCACAGCGCCGCTATAATACACCAAAAGAAGCATCCATTGTCCTTGTTTTGAATGTTAATTACAGCATGTTTGAGTGCGATTTCACGAGGCAGGGGCAAATAAGAGGAAGCGTGTAGAATGTCGCCACATTTGTTGATATTGATACCCAAGGATACGATGCGACAAAGTGCCCACCCGGAGTCTTTTTCGTCAAAATTTTCCATTTTTTTCATCAGAGATTGCACGACATTTTCAACAAACCACACACCAAAACCGTTTTTATTCAGCGTTTCGTTGTCTTCGTTCATCATTAACAAATAATTTTTAGTTGAAAAGTGTTTGACGTCACGCGTTTCACCACCGTCTATTGAATTCTTAAGAAACTCACCAGATAACACAAAGTTTATTTTTATATTTTGTTTCTTTTTTCGTATTAATTGCATTACTCTCAGCCATAATGCTTCACAGCAGTCGGAAAAAAATGGTTCGACGTATTTATGGGTTAAATTCAGGACGATGCTTGTTCTAATTCTACACGAAAAGGCTGACTCTGTATCAATCCAGCGGATTCTGCTAGTCCGATTCTTCTTTGCCGGCTTTTTCTTCTTTTTAACTCACATAATAAAGTTTTATATATCAGTAAATTTGAAATAAACGTCTGAATAACATGTCTTGATGCTGTATTTTCCAGAACACTATTCTTTTGCACTTTTGATGCCAAGCGAATGTATTTGGGTACTTTCACACTTTTTTTTTAGCTAATAAATTGTAAGAATATTTTATTTTTCTATGGCACTCGTTGTTAAATTATTTAACGACATTTAATATTAAATTTTCACTATCAAAATTAATATATCCACATTTATTATGTAACTAAATTACACTATATTTTTATGCTCGCGCGCGGATGATTGAAGCGTCACTGACCGAAGTCGAACTGAAGTTGATCGATGCTTACGCCTGTATGCAACTTTTTCGTACCCACCCTCTTGACAACTATTGGTTTTTTGTTAAAGCTAGCAATAACATCGTTGTTAAAATGTGATACAAGCCTTTTAGGCAGATAGTAGAAATGCGATTTGATATAGATTATTACAGCGCGCCCATATTTACCATCGAAAGCACGAATGTCATCGATTACATATTCTTTATGCAACTCTAGCTCTTTAATTAAACCCTTTGTAGGAAGCTCACATTTGGCTACTTTATTAATATTATCAACCATCGACAACAGACACGTCGGTGGTGTAATCGAGCTTGATGATTCTGACGACATTGTGAATAATTTAATGCGGACTGAGATTATGCGCCAACCCTTTCGTGTTGATATAGCCTGATTCCCACCACTAAAAAACACTCTTGGCTTTACAGAATTAAACAGCTTTAATATCGAATTATGACAGCCGACATTTTTCATTTCTATTCGAATTCTTTCATTATAAATTGTAATTAATAAATAGCTATGCGTGTTTAACCACAGACAAATCAGAATTTTTATTAACGAGAAGTTGATTGTTTTTCTAGCCAACGCTGTCAGACATTATTATTTAAACACGATTCGCTAAAATTATTCTTTGTGTTGTTTTACATGTCATTTTATTGACTTGATAACGCTTCATACACCAAAATTGCACAACCCACATTAAAATATATATTTTATTTAAAAACTAGTGTATAAACACAATCTGAAAAATTTGCATGTTGTTATCAGAAAGTCATGCGATGTGTACAATAATTACACAAATATTATTGTTAAACAAACGATAATATAACAAAAATTTTGTTAGTTAAAACTATTTGAAAAGAACGTCCACTAACTGAAACATGTTCATAAAAAAGTTGATTTACTTGGATTATAATTAAGAAAACATTTTTGGATTATTAACATAACGTAAATGTCCTTTGAAGATAATAATTTTAAGTTTTACGCCTAAAATATCCGTATTGGTTTGGAATAAGTTATAATTTATCGAATTAAAGTCTAGTTGTTATCTATATATTTAAATGTCACCCACATTTTCTTCTAATGAATAATAAAATTTAATTAGAGTAATTATTGCTTTTAGAATATTTCACACGGTCTTTTGGGCCACCCACGATAGTTTTTGTTGCATCATACAAAACACTAAATCAGAGAATGCCCATTTGTTGCTATATTTTTCAAGCACCTGCGTCCTGTGCTATAGAAATTTTAGCCTCATCGCTAAGAGACAGTTTTAATATACGAGCTTTTTTTATCTACTATATCCAAAGTCGATCCGTATAATAATTTACTATTGTGTACAACCAACACGGCTGATGTAATCAAAGAATACCCATTTTGCTGTCGTATTTTTTTTCCAAACACCACCTGCAACGGTCAAAGTCACCCGTATAATGATAATTTACGTGATCAACTATTGTGGACCGCCGCCACAGTGGACAATATATCAGTGTTATAAATGTTTTTTTCGCCCACCCACGTTTTATCAAACAAGCTAGAGAAGGCTTAAAATTAACTAAAGCCCTAATGGGTAATTAAGCTCATGCGTTTTACTTCTGAAATAGTACAAATTATCATATATTTAATTGTCTAGTTAAATCGATTTCAATTAATATTTTTGCTTATGATTTTCGTTTTTCTTCAGCTTTTATCTGCAACAGTCAAAGTCACCCGTATAATGATAATTTACGTGATCAACTATTGTGGACCGCCGCCACAGTGAATAATATATCAGTGTTATAAATGTTTTTTTCGCCCACCCACGTTTTATCAAACAAGCTAGAGAAGGCTTAAAATTAACTAAAGCCCTAATGGGTAATTAAGCTCATGCGTTTTACTTCTGAAATAGTACAAATTATCATATATTTAATTGTCTAGTTAAATCGATTTCAATTAATATTTTTGCTTATGATTTTCGTTTTTTCTAAGACAGAGACCCCTCTTGCTTGTTTCTTTTCACAATGTCCTATGAACACAATTCTGTTGGCCGTCAGGTTGTATTCTTTTTCACGTTAACCAATAAAAGCGGTTTCAGTGAAAATTAGGGTTGAGGGTTTGTCTCATCTCATATTGCGTCTCTTTTGGCTTACATATAAAAATGAAAATTTTTACGTTTTGGTCCAAAAAAAAAATGCCACGACGTCGGCAACTAACCACAACGAAGATGTCTGTGTGCGTGGTTGATGGGTCCCACACCGTGCCTTACGAAATGATGGACGACCATCTCCGTCGCGTACACCCCCGGGAGTACGAACATCGCGAGCAAGGTCGCTTGGGTGTTGTTGTATGTATTTTTTACTTTAAGTCATGTCGTTTATATATAAAACTCATTGCTATTAAACAAGTGAATTTTTATTGCATGTTTTGTTAATAATTTTATAAATAGCCAGATGGTTCGAGTCAGCGACGCACATTGACGGTGCGCGAAAGGCTTCGCGCCCGTCTCGCAGCTCGAATTCCAGTGGATGCCCCGGCAACACCACCACCACCGCCACCATCCCCGGCGGAGGAAGCAAGCGGGGTAGAAATAATATATATTTATTTATAAATAATAATTTTTTAAATAAATTAAAGCTAACGTTTTATGATTTATTTCAATCAACTACGTAATTTACAGGTGGTTATATGTGAGCCGATAAAAAGGTGTTTTAAGATTTTCGGTATTTGGAAAAATAAGCGGTTGCTATTTTAAACTAATAAGTGCTTAATTGCATTTAAACCATTTGTTATTAATATTCCAAGAAGCGTTGATTAAAAAAACAGTCAGTCTAGGTTCTGACTTGTTTGGTATTCTCTCTAGGTCTACTTAATAATCCACCCGGACGGCGACGAGGGGCGACGTCGCCGATTTGTAATTATAGACGGCCATCTTGCATATCATTATCAAATATATCATAATTCTAATCAAAATCACCGCCTTAACAACGCTCCACCCTCTCCGGGGAGGCGGCGAATTATCCAATCATTGCACTCTTATAAACAAGTACTCGAAAAGATGGCCGCCCCACAATTCTAATCAAAATCGCCGCCTTAATAGCGCTCCACCCCCTACCGGGGGCGGCGAATTATCCAATCATCGCACTCTTATGAACAAGTACTCGAAAAGATGGCCACCCACAATGGCTGAGTCCCACTATCAGCCATCTTACTTCATCAAGGGGGCGGCGAAAATTGTTGCAGCAATTACACCCCGCAAGTACCGAGAGTAATTGAAAAGTAGCAAGTACCGAGAGTAATTGAAAAAGCACTAAGTCTGCATGTACATCGTCTACACCCCGCAAGCGCACATGCAATTACACTAAGTACACGGTGTGTACTTGCATGTACAGAGAGTAATTACAAAATGTACTAGTTATTGCTGCTGAATGCCCATTACTCTTTACTGACGCTGTTGTGGATGGTGCGTTTGGTGCGTTCTCGTTGGCGCTTGTTGTGAATGCTGCGTTTGGTGCGCTTCTCGTTGGCGCTGTTGTGGATGTTGCGTTTGGTACGCTCTCGTTGGCGCTGTTGTGGATGCTGCGTTTGATGCGCTTCTCGTTGGCGCTGTTGTGGATATGCTGCAATTCGAGGCGTTTGTCGTTGCTACTTTTCGTTTTGTTGCTGTTGCTGCTCCAGAGGCGAATTTTGCTTTGTGTGTGCTGTATTCGACAGCCTTGTGTGCGCGAGATCGTTACCTCACGCGCCTGTTATGGCGACAGGCATTTAATGAGCGTTAGAACCAGGCGTCCAAGCTTCGTGACGTGTGTGAAGCAAACATGCGGCTCCAGCGCAAATGTACGTCGAAGACTTGGGCCCTGTTGGTTCCGTGTGACGTATGTGCGAGAGTTCGGTTGATCGTTGACGGCTATGTCGTCAAGGAACGCGTCATGCCGCATCGTTTATTCCTCTGAAACAGCGCTCATGGCGTTTAGTGGTAGTGCAGCGGTCGTCCGTTGTTGCGAGTGAGTTGAGCGGTCGAACGTTAGTGGTTGTTGCCGCGTTGTTGGCGTGTTCATTTTGGTGGGTTTTTCTTGGGCAATGGTGTTGTTGATGGAGGTAGTTTTTCCGTTCACGTCGTAGCGTAGGTATAAAAAATTTTGCAATTATACCTGATGCTTTGTTGGCGTATTGCTCCTCGTTGAATGTTTGTCCTTCTTTGATTTAATTTATTATGTACATGCGTTAGCCGAGCTATACTAATTCTAATGATGAATGGAAATGTTGTTGTCAGCACGTAGTAATCGTTGTACTACGTGCTATGCGATGTCAACCCCACAGTGTAATTAATATAAAATACATTAAAAAAAAAATTGATTTTCGTTATATCGATAATTACTTATTGGACAAATATGTTGTCACGGTTTTTTTTAAGTATACTTTGTTGGATTGTGTCAAACATGAAAGTTCACTTTATTAGTGCTAAAAAATTAAATTCTTGGCATTAAAATCCGCTTGATGTTAGGCAATTTAAGTTGCATTCGAGCTTTTCCGTTAATAAATGAGCGAAGTTGGAAATGTTGAGGTTTTATAAGTTGGCTAACCTGAAAGACACTAGTTCTAGCAAAAAAAGTAAAACGGTTTTCTTTCCCTTCTAATTAATACGTTGGATGCAAAAGTTTTGTCGGACTTCTAAATTAAAATTGATAAAATAAATGTTACTGATTACATTGCTATTAGATATAAAACCCATGGAAAGTTTCTGATAGAACTAAAACAATTAGTACTCGAGCTCTTCTACGTCTTAAGTAACATTTCTTGATGTATTCTTACCCTTGCGAACTTTGAATTCAACCGTCATTTTGAACACATTTCAGGACTTTTCCCGGTATGGTAAATGGAAAATAAATATTTAAATACGAGGCAAATGCTGCTAAATATGCAGTCTTACGGTTTGTTCTAGTGTCTTGAGTTCCTAGTTGCTCTAGAGTATTTACTACGCGTTTCACTTCTATTTAATTGCTACTGAAGCCACTCAGACAGAAACTTTGTAAGATTTAGAGACTTAAGAAAAATGAACCAGCCAAGACATCTTCAGAAGCAATATTCTAATACTCTTTTCTCACACCAAATTGTTGCTAAGCCTTTTACTACAATTTTTCCATTTCTTCGATAAGTAAATTGTGTAACGTGCTTTGCTCTTTAAGTAATGGCCTAAGCTTGTGTCTTAAATTGTTTTCGTTATAGTTATCTTCAAACCATTTGAACTAATATTTTTTCTTAAGGATGGAGCTTCAACTGTGTGAATTGATATTTTTTCAAACACATAAAGAAACTTGTTTTCATAATAACCATCAAGTAATTTAGGTATCGCGGTTGTCACTGTTTCCGGATCATTATTATTTGAAATAATGTTTTTTTCCTATGCATTATTAACTACGGCGCGGCGGTCAGGAGAAAAGTTTGTAGCATAACTAATTAGACCTCTCAAATGTAAATACCCTCGGGGATTTCTACAGTTACATCGGGAATTTCTCACATTTGCGGATTAACATTGTTACGGTCAGCTGTTAGGAAAGTATGCCCCTCAGTGGAAGTAGGATGCGGGTTAGGAAACTCAACGTTATTCCTAGAACCTATAGAAAAAAAAATTAAAAAGGCAGGGTGCCAGGTTCTGAGTAACGCTGGAGAGAAGAATCTGACCTAGAACCAAAGGTCTGCAGCTAACTGTCCGCAGCAGAATATACAGAAAAAGGAAAACAAATTACGAAAAGAATTCGACATAAAGTCAGAGAAACCTTCACACAATATTTATTCACCCCCAATACACAAATGAATGTGTGATAGTTCACAGCATTAAAAAGAAGACACAGATATATTACGAATACACACGAGCTAAAACCGGTAACGTACAGCATTAAACATTCAGGTAACACGAGAATTACTAGAGCTACATGTAGAATTACAAGTTAAAGCAAAGAGAGATTACCCAAATATTTACCACTGCTACGCCACTGTCTCGTATAAGCATGGTGATATTTCGCGTACTGAAGGTACGCCTATGGTGAACTCAACCTAGGGAATGTGTCGATTAATAGTACTGAGTAACGTTACGATTACATGAATTTAAAGGGAAGACGTGTAGGGAAAGTTTACGACTAATTCAGTCACCGCGAAGTTCAAATGATTGTTTCACTTTGGCCTGTCGGGGAACGAGCTCGTACCGAGAAAAGTCAATGGAACTAAATGCGTTCGGCTTTAATTAAGAATGAGGTTTGAATTCTTACACGACTTATACACCACGTAAGTATTAAATACTCTTATCTATAACTAGTTAACGTTCCAGGTATATTATGCATTACATATTCGAGCGACAAATAATCCGCAATAAATTTTCTACGCTCGCCTGATAGTTGGTGTCAAGGGGTGACTTCTACTTGAGTGATAAGTCGACTGCAGGTTCACGCGCAATTAAAAAGATATTAAACCTCTGACCTTCCACGCAGCAGTAGGAGTATTACACTTGCTCTTAATGGTACTAATGGTTCGGAATGAGCCTCCACCGTGTTCTGCGAATCTGATGGAGTATTCGTAGGTAGCTATTTTGGCACAACGCCTCCAAAAGCCATGAGTAGACCCGCAATAGCCGTACAAGTTGACGAAGGAAAACCGGAAGAGAATATATTCGTAATATGGAGACATAAACCACCCTCTCTAGAATAAACATAGGGATGTTAGCGATAGATAAACCCCGAGGGCAATCGTATACCTGATGTAAAGCGTCCCCTAGCCTGAAGAATGCAGACGTGCTTATTGAACAGTTCACGAAGCACAAATTTTTAGCAAATTTTAAAAGCCACTTTATGCGTATCATATATTTTACCTACAAAATAAGTTTTTAAAACGTTGAAGGGTTTCAAAATCTCTACCATCGGCCTGATTACCCCTTCAAGCGAGGAAATTTTCAGATGAGGGTATATCTTCCTCGTGAACCGTTGATTCAGAATAAGCTTTCCGAAGCGTTCAAAATGCAGCGACCAATCGTGGACAGTTTCAAGTTATCAACGCCGGAAACCAATACAAAGTAATGCCCGAAATTGGGCTAAGGAGTGTATACACAGAGGAGTTTACACTTGAACGTTACAACATGGCGGTTATTTTTGACATTACAAATAATTATTATGTTCAACTGTATCATAACTATTTGATTTATGCAAAGTTGTTTAGAAGCCATAAACACTTAGTATATGGAATAGCATAAAGTATACAACAAAAGGTACCCATCTGCTAAAGTCAAAACTTTGACATTAAAACTACATTTAATGTTCAGTTTTTTTATAACCAATATATTAAAACATAAATTAAATAAGTACAAGTGTCAGATTTAGAAACCACCAAATTTTATTCTTTTTTGATGGAGACTTAATTTAGACGAAAATATTTTTGGTAGCGCGAATTTGTCGCGAAAATTTAAAACGCTGATTGAGCACAGAAGGCTTGATACTATAATAATAATAAATAATAAAAAGAATAAAGGCACAGGTCAAAACATATTTGGACGAGATATCACCTATGGATTAGTATAAATACAGTTTTATGGGGCCGCACGTTCCCCAGATCTTTTCACCTAAGACTTTTAGTCTTTGGCACAATAAAAGATTTTTTATATGTGTGGATTACATGCAAAACCGCAAGAAACTACTAAAGCTGTTATTAATGCGTTTCATAGTTTAGATAGACGTAAAATTAGAAAAGTTGTTAACACGGTGTTGAAAAGGTGTATTATCTGTGCAGACAATAATTTGGGCATTTCTGAATATTTACTTAAATTTAATCTGTTAGGTTAATATTTTAGCGTTTTTTTTTTTCTCTTGTTTTTGTTGAATAGTAATAGTTATTTTTTGATCTGATTCGCAATGAAATAAATATGTGAATTTGTTTTTTGTTTCTGGCCGCACTAGATTTTGTAAACCGTAATAGTAAAACGCATTTTGTATTTATTCGTACAAAGAAGTAAAAATAAGCTAATTGCTGAAGGATTTGCCCAATAGCCATTCTAGGCTGTTCGTCCGTATGTAAACAAGATATCTGGAAACCACTAGACAGATATTTATAACACTTGTAATCGGTTTTATTTATAATAGTGCAGAACTGATAAGAGTTGGAGCATAATCAACCCAGCCAAAATAGCCGTTAACAAAAGTATATTTTCGAAATTTTGGAAGATTTTCAAAAATATTTATTTTACACATTTGTTTCTACAAAAAAAAAGTAGTTTATAATTTAATTTACAAATTATTTAAATATTTGTTTTGTTAATTTTCTTTTTATTTTTAACTCACTTAAAAAGAACGTGTGCGCGCGGTACATCGTTTCGTCTCGGGACGTAGGTATAATAGTAGGTAGCAGGACGCGTTCGTATTAATGACTTTACCAGTCAGATACATTTAACAATTGTTGGCCGTTATGAAATTTATAGAAGGTAAATAAGAACAAAATATACAGCACAAAGTCATTGCATGACGACATATAATGGACCGGTCCAAGGTCACTACGACAATGACAATAGTAGATTAAAGAAATAACCAAATAATGGAAACAGATAATCGACAGAGAATACAGAATATTGCTTAACTTCGGCTGTTCGTCAGATTAGTAAGCCATAATATAGCGTCGTCCGTTACATTATGAATGTTTACAAACCCTCTTTTAAAGTTTGTTGACAATCCTTCACAATATGTGCAACGGTCTCTGGTTTGTTTCCACATTCACAATTCGGATTTGAAATCGCACTCCATTTAAACAACATGGAGTTGAATTTGAGTAGCCTGTTCTAATGCGATTTAATTTGACTTAAATAACTTTTTTTTGTTCAAAGCCCTTAGTATTGTTGGATCATCACGAGATGTTGATTGAAAACATCAACTCCAGACCATTACTTTTTCAACTCTTCAACTTCAGAAAAAGCTGTATTTAATAATATTGCAACTATATAGGATTTTGAGATTTAATTCTTTGACAGGAGGATTCTCACTTCATTCCAAACTGGTAAATTTTTGTTGAGTTGTCATTTATTCCATTTTGTTTTAATTAACCATAGTGCAATTCAACTGGGCATCAATTTTTTGTATATTACTATTCAAACAGAAAGGAGCATAATATTTTGCTGTGGAATGTAACCAATGCTAATGCAGTTGTACGAAGTGTCTTTGCATCTGTTTCCAAGTTGTTTCATCTAGCTTTTGGATGACACTATTTCTTGTTTTCATTTTTTGTTTGACTTTTTCTAAATTAAGTTTGTAAATTAAAGTTATCTTCTATAATGTTAATTCATTAATAATTTCTTTAATGTTTACACACTTAATTAATATATTTACATATAAATGTTTCGTGTGGGTAAAGGTTGGCATGTTTATGCTTCTTTAGTGGTTTTTTCTAAACATTTAACCGAATACTTGCCAAGACAAAACAATCCACAATTCCACACGGTTTTGTCCCCCATCGTATACAAAATTTATACTAATCTTCAAGGCACCAATATTAACACTTACATCATAAATAATAACATTAAATATACCATACAAATAAATAAATAACAATTGAAATTTATTATTTTGATTTTAAAATTGCTTTAGGTACATCTTCTCTTCTTCTTAAACGCTGATTTTTTTTTCTGCAACGTATCATTTTTTCACTTTTGTTAATTTTATGTTACTGCGCAGCCGCAATGTAAGGGATAACATTTAGTTATTACTAAACAAGTAGGGTAAAATCTTTGTAATAATTTAATCTAGTACCAATACTGGCGCAAATAAACGTAAAAAATTATTTGTTGAGGAACTTTTCTGAGCACAAAAAATTATCACAAATCGGCGCTAAATACTAATTAATTACGGTTAATAATACCAGATTCTACCAATTATAATCGTAGAAGTATTAAAAAAAAATGAGCAAAACAAACAAACAACTAAAAATAATATAAAAAAAGCAAATAATAAAGAATTATGAAATTAACAAATATAAAAAAAAATAATAATAAAAATATAAGATTTATGTTTAAAACTATTTCTAAATTAAATTTAACCAGTAACACAAGTATATTGAAATCATATTAACAGTTTATAATACATTATCATATCCATAATACAATAAATATTCATAGATATGTCATCCTTTGAATTTTCACTTTCGATTTGCAAATTTACATTTGATGTGTCGTGAATTAACCCGTAATTCAAGCAAATTTTTTTATTATTAACGGTAACTTTGCACAATTAATAACTTCATTTATATTATCTACATACTTATAATTATAACTAACTATAATTTTTTTATATATGCATACACTTAATTAAACATAAGCACATGATTGTAATTGTATTTATGTTTTTCAAAAAATAGTTGGTTTGAGAAGCTTCCTACTACAATGAAGCAAAACGTCGCCATTTAAGCATTAAATAAACAAAATATTTAATTAAATTATAAAAAACTCTCACGCTGAACCACTTTCATGTAACAAGTATTATCAAGTGTAATATAAGGAAGAAGCGATACTGTTTGAATATCTTGAACAAAAACGTGAGAAAAGGTATATTAAAACTGAATCAATCTCGCTTTGAGTTGTGTCACTTGTTGTCTGATGGATTCTTTCATATTTTCCAGGTATATTCAAGTTATTAACGATCAAAAGAGATTAGGTACCGAAGAGCGACACTGGCTGGTATCCAAAGCGACAAACAGGTGTCAAGGGCAAGCGGGTCAAGTCAAGTCAGTAATTTAAAGCAGATCTGTTGTAGGTGAATTGCAACAGCTTCTACCTTATAGAAAGATACATCCAAGATATGTCAGTTCACCAATAAAAATAAAAGATGAAATCACAGCTCATAGGCTACTTTTGTCTTGCGGTATTAGTTAATTTGTATCCAAGTGTTAATTCTAAAATTGTGCCGCGTTGATAAGGAAATTTCTTTCAGTATGGTATTCGACAATGTGTACAGTCAAACAAAGGAATTGCGGCCTTTAAAAATGACGGAACTCATCAACCTACAAGTAACTAAATTCCCGAAGGTTTTGTTTCATAAAAGAAGGTATTTTATCTCTACCACACCGAAAGAAACGTGTAGTGTTCCAGATGCCAAGTATCAAAAAAAAGGAACCGGAATTTAGAACAAATAACACAAGTCAATTTTACGCCACCCCGTTGAACTAATGACCGAAAGCAAAGCGGGTTGTCTAAACGCCAATCGTAGAATAGAACAGGAAAATGTCACAAATTTTGTTTTTGTTAAGCCGCAAAAGATTTATTCATTTTACAATAAAAATGAACAATTTAGATAATTTAGATAATCAGTTTTTGTTTATTAAATAGATATTTATAAGAAAACATGTTTAAAATAGTGAGAATGACAGATTGACTCTCGATGAAAAATTGATGAAAAATCTGAAAATAAAAATAAACAACATAGTTAAACTGGTTGAATTTGTACTGAAAAATTAAAAGCAAAATATGATTAAAAGTGGAGCTTTGTAGCCCTGTATAGGATATAGATTACCTACATATAAAAATACAATGAAATCCATGTTGAAGCTACGAATACTGTTCACCCCATTCTTGTTAAATTCTAAATAATGTACAAGGGTTGTGGTTACTAATATTTAAAGTAGATATGCTCATTTAGCTTGTAGCTTCATAGTGTCTAAAATTTGTTTTCTCAATTGTACATCGACAAGATGAATGTATTTACTAGCCAACATTGAATGAAATTAAAGAAGAGTGTTTGTGGAATATAATTTCATCTATCGCAGTCATAAGTCAGTTGTTTTTTATTCAATTTTTTTTATTTCTATAACTGTGCTTAAAAATGAACATCAATTTTTATAACAGTGTGAAATAAATACTTAGTCATTTAAGCATAATAATAAATTTGAGATTACAATACAAATTGGTTATGTGCAGTAAATGTAATAAATAGGATAATATATTAATAACAGAAGGATAACACGTTGATGTACTTAGATAATTGATCGATTATAAACTTCAAATTCCATAACTAAGAACCCTGTAGTGACGAAAATCTTTGCCGTAAGCGACACGAATCCGCACTTATATAAGTGATATGCCTTATGAGCACTCTCTACATCAAAGCGAGACCCTAGCGCATCAGCCTCATGCTTTCTCCATCTCTACATCAAATACACCCTTCACTACTGGTTACCGCTTGTTCGGGAGGTTTAAAAATTACATACAAGTTTCAGTTTAATACATTTAACCACGATATTAAATAATTTTTAATCTATGTCTAAAATAATAATTCCTTAAACTTTTTAGATGCCTACTTTATCTGGTCATTTTTACGCATCAACAAATATACTCTTTTTTTCCACGACATACTTAGAAAACGGACGTTTCTTCTCTACAAATAGTGAGGAAAATTCGTTTTTCCTTACAAGGAGAAAATAATGTCATGTTGGCAAAAATGCCTCTTTAAAAAATTTAAGGATGTGTTATTAGAACTATATAAGCCAATTCTAGTTAAACAATTTAATTTAGTATTCAATCAGGTTTGTTTACTTTAATATCTTATATTTCGACTCCTAAAAATTGCTAGCCTACATTTATTGGTTAGGAATTACGCGGCTGCAGTGCTATGACAGATTGAGACCACATCGATACTCACAGAATACTGTAACGAGACTATTGGGACCTCACCTATTAAATATTACTTCTTTCATTAGGTTGTTTTTTTTAGGGAATGTCGTGGAAAATGTTGTGTCTCACTCTAATGCTCTCTCTGCTACGCTCAGAAGCAAACCTGAGCTCGAGTGGGAAAAAGAATCGCTTTTCTTCACTTTGTTGGACAAATAACTATTTTTCTGTCTCAACTCCAATATATGTTCATAGCGGTACTTTATTTTCTTTTTATTTATAATAATGACACCTGAATTAATGTATGTGCCATCGCATATACCTTAAACCAAGGAAAAGTGGGGACTCGTAATTGTAAGAACTTTGTGCACTGAGTGTCCTTATTTTATAGATAAATACATATTTGTGCATATTCCAGGTGACGGAACGTACAAAACATTATTTACCATCGTCCCATGAAAGCAAATCATTCTTACAAATAAAAAAAAAAGGAGGAGGGCTCGAAATCATCAGTGATTTTAAGTCAATTGCAAGTTCAGGTAAAAGGTTTTATTTGCTCTAGTACAGATAAAATAATAATAATTCAAACTATAGTTTTATAAGTGTTGGTGACACCTAGGTGTCGACTCGTGTAACGTAACACATACAGAAAAATTCACTGTGCATTAAAGACAACTTTGTCGACAGAGTGCTAGTGGTTACAATAGTCGATCCTTTAATTATCATAATCAACTATGTGGTAGCAAAATAAAATCTCGGATCATCTACGTGTTCCTATAGATTCCCGATACAGGAGAGGTAAAGGGAATGTAAAAATAAGGCGCAAACAAACACCTGTTTTACAAATGCGTGTTTATCGGACTATATTCCGTACTGGAGGGTACATCATATACGAACAATAAGTAAGCTGCGGACGTTCTAGATAGTGTAACGTAACACGCACAAAAATGCAATTTACATAAAGGTAATTTTTATCGACAAATGTGTTATCAGTTACATAGTCGATCCCCTGCTGTAAGTTCGCAAGACAGTTGAACAAGTGTGTTCCATTTTTGTTGTAATGTCAGGGAATCTCGACTTGTTAGTGAAGATGAGTGGCCTTCGATTTTCAGCAACCTGTGCCACTTTTTTGAGAATCAAAGATGGCATCAACAAAATTTTCATAGCCTTCTTGGTATAAGAAATACAGGGTGAAATTGAAAAATTTTCGACTATCTCATGTCATTGTTATTCTTAAAAGATATAAATGCATTTTATAGATTTTTACGTAGAATCTAATCGTCTCGTTAGATTATTTTGATCTTACATTGTTATAAAATATTAAGTAAACTTATTTTTTTTAATGGGACACCCGGTATATTATTTCAGAATGTGATTTGTTTTAATTTTTAGCTCAAAAATATACCATACTTGGTATTTAATTTTAAAAACAAGACTGAAACTTATTTTTATTTTTGTAAATTTGTTGTTTTGATTTAGTAGGCATGGAAAAAAAACTTATGGAATAAAAAGTAAAAGTTGAGAAATAGGTGTTAATAGTGTTATAACCAAAACAAAACAATGTAAAAGGTGTTTGCAGCTGTTGAATAAAATATCCGTTTAACAAGAACAATAAAGCATTTGTCCTTATTAGAAAGATGGTTTTCAAATAGCAGAAGTATATCGACAACAGTGGTGGCCTTTAGTGAAGGCGTGGGATCATTGTTACAATGTCGAATCTTTATCTGAACTGTAATTTTGCTTGTTTTAAAATTTCAAACTTTCACAAGAATCAAGTTCCTTTTTATTATCTACCAACTTAATTAATTCAATGTCGTCTACTGTATGGCAATTTTGAAGCATATGCATGGCAACACTGGACATATCTGAGCGATGGCAATCCCAAAGACCCAATAGAAATGTGCGATAAATCGGAAATATATAAAATAAATTGTAAAGACTGTAACCAAGTATTTTTTTTTTTTTTTTTTTTTTGATCTATTAAAACTCGTTTTAAAGAGCATTTAGCTCATGTCAAATATAAAACATCGCTCAGATAGGTCCAGTGTTGCCATGCGTATGTTTGAAACTTGATTCTTGTAAAAGTTTGGAAATTTTTAAAAACATAAATTTGCTTATGATTTATGATGATCACGGTCCATTAGGACTTTCGGAATTATTCAAGCTATATAAAATCAATTAAGTGTAACCTTGCGTAAAACGCAGATAGTATATATGAAGCTTCATATTGTTTTTATTTTTAGTATCGGTTCGGTGATGATGATAACTTAGCTACACGTGTCCGAGTATAATTTTTGGTGTTTTCCGTTTCGTTCACCTAAAAAGGATTTAAAATTTACCGGTAGTCGAAGCATGAATTTTGACCTTTAGCATCGAAATAATCATGTTATAACTGAATTATTAATTACATTGAACATATGTAATAACCGAGTAATAACTATGATCATTTCAAAAAGTTATTTTTTTTTTGTACTTGTAATGACAATTGATATATAGTGCAGTAATTAGAGATATATTTTTGACAAAAATAATAGTACGATACCACCTACGCCATGTAATAGTAAATAGTATAAAGTACCTTGTATTTATGTTTTATACCGAAAATTAATTGTCATTAAATGAATAATTAACATTTAAATGCAAAGAAACGTGTTTTTTCTCAAGTTTTTTTCCTGAGTGAAAAGTAATAAACCAATGTTAATAGTGTAAAAAAAAAATTTTAGAAGATAAGAATACAAGTAAAATGAGCACTAATTCGACTCGATCAGGTAATAACTTTCCGAGAAAAATTGGAAAAAGTAAAATATTTGAGTTTTTTTTTTAAAGTTTGTAGATCCGTTATTTTTTGAAATGTTGGATAAATCTTTCAGGAAATAGAAGGTAATAATACGTACTTAGTGTGTGCTCTGCAACTGCCGGGCAATTAGTTTATGCACAATTGAGATTTAAATTTTTTAAAGCAATATATTTAATCAAGGCTGAATGTTTGCGTGGTCGTACAATTGTCAAAATTAAAAAAAAAATTGTTAAATTGAAATAGAAAGGAACAAAACGTATATTCTCATTTTTTGATAAAATGATACTTAACACGCAAAAAATGCATGCAAAGATGACTGGAAATGACCGAATCCAAGAAAACGGAGAAATAGTGGGAGTATCCGTTTAATTTTGGTCACAATCGCTGTAGTGTAGCAGTATAGCGTATTACTAGTCCACCTTCTTTCCTGGTCTAAGTATAGACCGCAGTGCAATTGTCACTTTGACATCGGCAAAAGTTACTGTCAACTTTTACAGCGATAATTGCACTAGTGGCTTTTTTACTTAGAATTTTTTAATCAATTATTTATTGATATTTAGAGAATTAAAGTTGTCAATCTGACAGTTTGTTCAATTTAATATTTATAAGTACCCAAAATAAATGGTTTGACATGTTCTAGTTTTCTTATTCATTAAATTGTACTGCCGAATTACACTCAAGGTTTGTTAGTAATTAAATTTGTGTTGTTTAAATTGAAATCTGTTTTCTTTGGCAGTTTGATTTAAAAAACTGTCAGCCTAAAAACGCGACACAAATGGAACATGAGAGGGTTAATTTCTGACCGAGACCGAAGGACAGTTTTTCTCAATAAATTGCTAGACGACAGATTTTCATTAAACAACCCAAATTTACTCGGCAGAATACAAACCAAGCAATTATAAGTGAAAAATATAATACACAAAACTTTAGTTGCATGCCTCACTATCGGATATTTACCCCTCAGAAGTAATATATACATTGACATATTAATTTAACACAGTAGTAAAGTTACTAGAAAATTTAAAATAATGTACAGGGGGTTTAAAAAATACGTTCCGATATTTGGTCCACTTATAGATCTCATCAGTACAAACAAAAAAGTCAAAATAAATATAAGTTCAAAAATCAACCGTTTCCTAGATACAGGCAGTTTTTGAAATTAAAATTACTAAGCCCAGTTAAAGTGATTCGTCGTATTTATCACGTCAGCTATGGAAATAACAAAACAAAATTTGTTCGTTTCTGTCAGTCTAGTTGCCGCATTTGTTGAAATCGTTGTTGCTGTTGCTCATTGTTGAAATTTTCAAGTATGCCGGAATATACTAACGCAGAAATGACAGACATGCATTTCATGTATGGCAAGGCCGATCGAAATGCTTACGAGGCAGGTCGCCTTTACGCCAAATCATTCCCAAACCCGGGTACTTCCGTGTGCCAAACTTTTTACAAATTTACAACAACATTTATCCAAAGTTGGATCGTTTAAATCAAGGAACGGTGATGGTGGTCGGCCTAGATCAGTTTCTACTCCCGAGGCAGAACTTAACATTTTAAGAAGAATTGAAGAAAATTCCGGTATTAGTACTAGAAGACTCTCTACTGAAACAAATATTAATTCTTCTCTAATTTGGAGAATGTTACGCGAGAGGCAATTGCACCCATACCATATTCAAAGAGTACAGGTTCTTAATGTACCTGATTATGCCGCACGACTGGTGTTTTGTCGAAGGATGCTCACAAAAGTTGCGGAGAACCCAAATTTTGTTACGAACATTTTATTTACTGACGAAGCTGGTTTCAAGAAAAATGGTATTTTTAATTTCCATAATAGCCATGTTTGGGCCGACGAAAACCCGCACACCCCATGGTTGAATCGATTCATCAACACCGATTTTTAATCAACGTTTGGCTTGGTGTGTTGGGAGACCATCTGGTAAGACCTAACCGTTTGACTAGTCAATTGTACCTTGACTTTTTGCGGAGTACCTTGCCACTGCTGTTAGAAGATGTACCCCTCAGCCATAAAATTAATATGTGATTGATGCACGATGGAGCTCCTGCGCATTATGCAGTCTTGGTCAGAAATTAGCTAAACAAAAATTACAATGGCAGGTGGATAGGGCGAGGAGGTCCAATTGAATAGCCACTTAGATATCCCGACCTCAGTCCGCTCGACTTTTGCATTTGGGGATATTTAAAGACATTAGTTCATTAAAGTCCTGTGAATAATTTAGATTTATTTTAATTTCAAAAACAGGTTGTATATCGGAAACGGTTGATTTTTGGACTTATGTTTATTTTGACTTTTTTGTTTGTACTGATGAGATCTATAAGTGGGCCCAATATCGGAACGTATTTTTTAAACACCCTGTATATTTGTGTTAACACTACAACAAAAACATAAAAAAGTGAAAGTAACGTTTGTAATTTAAAAAGAGAACAAACTGTTGCAAAATTTCTCAGTTTTTTCTTACCTTTTTTTAGTACGCCGCAACTGTGACATCTTGGTCTATAATTTGTAGGGATTTTATTATTGGTTACATAAAACACACTGTTTCCAATTAACAGATTTTGTAGTCTCGTAATCATTTTCAGAACATTTTTTAAATATTTTTTTGTGTTTGCTTATTTGGGTCTTTTAATTTATAAGTTTTGATATTGTTTTCTTGTTTATTACATTTTGTAGTAGTTCTTTAGTTGATTGCTTGATGGTTTTAGCTTGTCGTTTCCGTTTATTATTTTCTTCTAAAATCGTAGGTGTTTCTTTTACATTTTATTCTTGTTTTTGTGCTGAACACTGCCTCTTTGTAATGGCAATTTTCTTTGCTGGCTCACTGTTTCAATGGAATTCAAATTAACAAAATAAGATAGAACAAAAAATAGTAATATTAGAAATGTAATTGAACAAATATCGTGTTCTCTTCCTCCTTTAAAACAACATTGACAAATATGTAGCTAAATACAATCACAAATCAGAATTAAAACAATGCACCACCAATAGACAAATAAACAATCGCAGTTAACTAACTAATAACGCTGTAGAAAATAGTTTACTTGTTCTTATTTTAATATGGAAACAACTAGCAAAAGGTAAGTATGAGCGTGTAGGTTTGTAATATTACCAAAAATTTATAGTTTGGTAAGCGTCACTTTAAGCAACAACGAGTAATTATCCAATCCCAGTTAATCAATAAGTAGAGCATAATACTCCTTTAATTTCTTACATAATAACACAATTGCGTGAATACATTTAAAATATGCAATTTAATCTAAATAACATACGTGTTCATCCTCGATAATTAGCGTCAATTTGCAGTATAGTTTTATTCAGCTTCAATGTTTAATCTGGTAGACTCAATTCAATTATCTCCAATTCGGGATTAATGGAAGAGCCAAACCTAAAAGAAAATGTTTATAAAAAAGAGAGATGCACAGCTTTCACGTCTTGCATTAGGTATGTGCTCGTATTTCCACAGACGAGTAGTCGTTGATAGCTTAGGGTAGGAGTGCACCATTCGTAATACAAGATTATCCCCAAAAAGCCCTTCGTCTAGATTAGACGTCTAATAGTCATACCTGGAAATCCGTTGGTTATCCAAGATTAAAAATTGTATAGAAAGTAGGTAAAAAGACATGAATCCAGAATAAAAACTACAATTAGAAGACACATCATACAACCGCTGCGCTACCACAAGCTGATGTAAAACGATATCCTCACCTGCGTTAACTTTACGCTGTATGCAAATTTAACAATAATCATCTTTTCATTCACAATTTTATAAATAAATGTTGGATTATGATGACTTCAGAATAACTGGATTAGTTCTTTTAATTGATTGCCATTAGCTAACGCAGTTATAACAAAGTGTACATCTTCACTGTTAGACACGAAAGAAAAAAAAGCAACTTTTGGGTAGTAAAATTTAACCTTTAATCGGCGGTGTCTTATGTTACAAATTTCCAGGGCCGGCTTAAGGAAAACAGTATTGGCATATTAATACACATTCACAAAAGATGGAAATTGTGACTAGACGTGTATTTATCCTTCTCCATTATTTGTCAATAATATGAAAATATAAATATGAAATTTATGCCACTGGTACGGTATCATTTTCTATTGTAATTTCGTTATTACTCTTACACCGTTTCAATATTTTTTACTTCTAAGCTTTTTTCTGCTATTTCGAATTCGAAGACTTGTTGTCCTTGTTCGTCAGCATTATCATTATTATTACTGTAGTATTTGCATTATGTGAAGTTTGGAAAAAAAAGAGTCTAGGATATTTGGTTCAACAGTTCCTCTCCTTACGATCTAACTATTACGGAAGTTTCATTTAAAAACTTACAAACCATATATTTTTGGTGCATAGATGCTCCATCTTGTTCAAACCAAATTTGATCATTCGGTAAATCTGGATTTAAAGGATTAGGAAACAAAACAACTAAAACCGGTTCTCTAGCGTTATCTAGTAAGCGTACATTCAAAATAGTAATATTCAAAAATTACCGCACAATTGCTGCCCAAACATTAATTTTCTGTGGACGCTTAGCGCTTAGTGTGGGCTTGTAATGCAAGATATCCGTTGTTCAATATCTAGAAATTTGACTATTGGCGGTACCTAAATTCGCTTAACTCGCTTAACCAGAAGAATAATATTTTCAATTAATTAAATAGTTATTGTGCACTTCAAGTATCTGTTCACAGAATGGAGTTCTTTTCCCAAATCGATTTCTAACAATCAATGCATTACATTGCCTCCTTCGTTTTGGGATTAGCGTATTTCTTTGTGTGGTTTTACTGGAAAAGATTATTTTATTCAATAATTAGCTTTCCGAATTTAGGTTTAAGGGTTTTATTGATTCAGGTGCGTGATTGTTTCTGTTTTGCTTAATATGGCTTTTTCGAAAATTCAATCGTGGTTATCAACTGTTTTAAATTTGATCTTTGCATTTTCATAAACAACAAACAACAAAATTCGTAGAAAACTTATGTTGACAGTTATTTGTTGGTTATCCAATTAAGTTTGGTTGTTTGTTATTGTCTCAAACCTCCGCTTGCTAAGTTTTAAACCCATTAATTTTTCCGTTGAAGTAGCTTTGTCACATTGCATTTTTCTTAGTTTAAAATTTAAGTAGGGACAAGCAATGATATTTCTTAAACTTAGAACCAATTTTGCAATATAATCAACATTTAACCCCCAACTGATGAGTATTGTATCGGGATTTTAAAAAACGAAGGAGTGGGCGTCGATGATCCTACAAGCATGATTGAGAATTAGTACAGGTTGTTATACAGTAACTAGCAGTACTTTGTTCAAACATTAGGAACAACAATTGTTTGATCTTCCACGATATATTAATGATGTTGTGTGCCTGATAGTACACGTCTGGGCCCTTTTTAATGGAAGTGAAGAAAACTTGTCAGTTCATTAGTTTAAAGGCCACGTTTCGCAACTCACCGTCACTATTAGGAAAACTAATTCCAAAAATGATTATATCGGTTTTACATTGTCTATAGAATATTACAATGTGTTCTAGAAATCTACTGATATAAACGGTGTTAAAGTTCCTTTCATGATCATGGATGACTTAGCCTCCACTGCTACATTGGCGTTTGAAAAAATACACAAAATTTTCAAAACTAACCATTGAAGAAGAATCGTTTTATGTTTACTTAAATTTTGAAAGAGTGTCGTTTGTAATTGCTTTTGCATGATTAAAACCACGTTAAAGGTTTTAAAACGCTTTGATATTTACTTTACCATTGTGCCCAAAATTGTGTCTGTTTGCTTCAATGCTTGCTATAGTGAAATGTAGAAAAAACACTTATTTATTACAATGAGAAAAACAGTTCATGAGGTGGAAGTTATATTTCCACAACCAGAGAGCAGAGAACTTAAGAATTTTGATGGACGACAATAAAAATTTTCCCAAGGGCAATTTTCCCAACCGGAAAACATTCTATGAATACATATATTTTATTTACTTCATTCTACATCGAATTTTGCTACCTTCACATGCTCTGTCAAACGGGTAGATTGCGTGACAACCGGCCATATGTAACACTTTTCTTAACGGTAGCGGAAAAGTGAAAGCTACGACGAAAAAACAGTAAACTTTGCCACTGAGTACTAAGTCAAAGGTTTGAAGAAAAAGAAAAATATGTTTTATATTAAAAATTGTTTAAGGTACGAGAAAATAACAATGACAATGAAGCGATTGCAAGTTCTCATTTGCCAAGGGGAACGTACGATAAGACACTTGTTCCAAAAAAAAAATTCTGTGTCACGCGATGTGGATGAATAGATGTCGTATTTTAGACCAACTGCTGAATATCGTTATTATTGTGAAATTGAATTATTTAAATACTAAAAAATAGAAGATATTCAGCAACTACAAGATATTTTTCTGAAGTAACTACAACATGGTATATTTAATCATTTATTTTTTTAGTACAAATTGGCACACTATGTTTCAATTACTTAAATTTTGATTATAAAATAAACGTTTTCTGAAATAGGAACTTACAACTTAGTTGTGTAGCCAAGAGTAGGCGAAGCTACGTTACAGATACTTTTCTTTTTTAAAATTTGTTGAATTTCTTCTAAACTTTTACCTTGGTTTCAGGAACACAAATATATATCACAACAAATCCAATAAAACAAAAACCGCAAAAGTAAGAAACGGAGTATAAATACCAAATTTGTGATCTAAAAATTGAAAGAGTTTAGAAGAAACACCCGTTGAAATGCCACCGCATATGTTGACAAAACTTAACACAAGTGCTTTAATTTTTACTGACAAAAGTTCGCCCATAATTAAATTCGGGACCGTAATTAATCCAATGGAATTTAACAAAAAGTATGCTAACATCACTACAACAGGTATCCACATTAACGCGGAACTCTTTTCTATGCTTTCATAAAAATAAAAGTATACACCCAGTATTGTTAAAACTGTACCGCTACCAATCGAAGACCACAGTAAAAGCGACCTTCTCCCACATTTTTCTACTAAAACTAAACCTAACAGTACTGCCGAAAGCTTTACTGTACTGCAAATTATAGAGGCTGTAGATGGTGAAATTCCTCCTCCTGCTCGTTTAAAAATAAAGTGAGTATAGAAGCTAAGCGCACTCGCGCCAGAAAACTGTTGTATCATTCTGACTCCAAGAAGGATTAAAAACGCTCTTAGATTACTTTTTATCGTAAACACTTCCTTAATAGTTCCCGGTTCTGTAATTTGTCTTTGAATGTCTATCGTTATTTTCGATAACTCCGATTCAACTTCATCAGAACTTCTCAGTTTTTTTAAAGCATTTCGCGCGTCGTCACTGCGATCGTTCATTAAGAAATAATATGGCGATTCTGGTATAGTTACGAAAAAAATTATAAATAACGACGGAAAACTCAGCGAAATATATGCAGCTAACCTCACTGGCACGAAAGAACCGTAAATGTTTACGAAAAGCGAACCTAAACAAATGCTAACTGTAGGAAGACTACCAATATAACCGCGCATTTTTGGTTGTAAAATTTCGCAAACGTATACAACTAGAGATGTCATAAGAACTCCGTCGGACATTCCTGCTAATATTCTTCCAGCTACTAACATTACTACATATGAAGATGAGGCTACGCAAATCCACGACAATATTTGCAAAACTGCTAAAAATAGTAGGGTGTACTTTCTCCCTATCCTGTTCATTAGTACTCCTCCTATTGGACTTCCAATACATACTGCAAAAGGCGCAAGCATTACGACATACGAAGTGTATTCGTAGTCGATCTCAAACTCAGATGATTCAGAAAGTAAGTCTAATACAGATGGCGAAGGCCAACCAAAGTTTAAGCCACTGTTCAGAGATAACAAAGAAGCTAGAAAATAAAAAAAAAATACAAATTATTTTAACAAATTCTAATATTAAGTATTCACCGTGTAAAACGACGAGTAATTGTAATATCAACGATTTTTTTATCGATGGCGTACATAATTTAACATTACAAAGAGCCTGAAATATGTTGTACATTTTTACTAATTGTAATGTGTTGTAGCATTTAGTTTAATTATTTAAAAACGACAAACACACGTACATTGTTTAAGCGGAACAATTTCTGTTCACAACAAACTGATTATCTTAGTTCCGTGTTAAATAATTACGGCTAAATTACTAAAAATATAACATTTTTAAGTTCTTATACAAACTACTACCATATTTGAAGAGATAAGCACGATTTTACGGTTATCAAGATATTCGTGCTTTTTCATTTTGTATTATATTTAGTATCTGTCTAGATGATTTAATAAATTTATATTTATTTTATATTTAAACTGATATTCTGAGGCACCATACATAACACTTACATCACAATACAATATTTAAAATGTACCATACGAATAAATACAATAAATCAGTAATTGAAAATGTGATCGCAGTTTCATTGGAAGAATAGGTAGATCATAATTACATACAAGGGATCTGGTAAAATATTTCAAATTATAAAATTTCTTGAGAATCCTAGATATATACAAACTAATGTTATTTCTGAAGTTTTAATAATAGTTACAAAAAGTTACATTACCATAACGAAGTCCAGAGTTTCATTTTCGGCAGCAATGACTGTTACCTCAAATAATGTAGAGATAAATATCCTCAAAAGAATTCCTTGAGATAAAAGGATGAAATTAAAACCTCTACCCTGCTCTGAACCAGCCGACTTTCGCTCGAACTTTGATAAAGCTCGCATAGATTCGGACGAAACTTCGGCTAATTGAAACCAGGGTAGTAGTTGGTTCGAATTAATAATGGACCGTAGATTTAATTTAATTGGCAAATATAACGTTATTAAAGGTCTATTTGTACAGTGTTATTTAATTTAAGCTACACAATTTGCCAATTGGCAACATAAAGTATATGCAATAATTTTAAAGTTCGACTGCTCTGACATAACGCTCAGTAGCTTCTGTTTTTTTTCCAATGGGCCTTTTTGGGTGAATCCCCGCGATTGAGGACTCGTTCTCAATAGGTAAAGGGCAAATATTCTTGACTCTTCGTGTACTAGTTGTCTTTAGGAAAACCACTCGAATTATATCATCGGCACCCGACACTGTATCACTCTTCCCATTGGCCAAACCTGAGGTGGTGTGTTTTCTTTTAGAAGGACTAGAGTGCCAATCTTAATTGCATAATTATTACTCTTGTGCCATTTGTTTCTGTGTTTGCAGTTATCCAATATACTCTTTTGACCATCTTGACCAGAAGTGTTGAACCAATTGCTTCAGGTGTTGGAATTGATTAGTCTTTCTTGTAGTGCATTTTTTCCATCCCACTGGTCTTGTGGCAGTGCAGTCTTAGCCTTGCCGATTAAGAAATGTCCAGGTGTCAGTACCGCTAGGTGTAAAGGATCAGTAGAAATAGGACAAAAAGGACGTGAATTTAGAATGCATTCCACCTGGCATATCAGAGTGGTAAAATTTTCATATGTTAATTTTACATTAAACATCAACTTTTATAAATGATTTATTACAGTTTTAACAGCCGTGTAATCCACCAAAATGTGGAGATCGAACGGGCATAAATTGTCACTCGATATTTTGTTCTCAAACGCCTTAACTATGTCTGATTTTAAATTTTGAATTATTGCTTCTCTTATTTCTCTCAATCGACGATCTGCTGCCGCAAAATTTGTTGCATTGTCACTGTATAATTTTTTCGAAAGTCCGCGTCGTGAAACAAATCTTTTTATTGTATTAAGAAAAGCATCAGTGCTCAGATATGAACTGAGTTCTATGTGAATCGCCTTTGTAGCAAAACATACAAATATGCAAATGTACATTTTTATGAATTTTTATTTCTAAAATTACGTTCTTTTATGAGAAAGGGACCCGCAAAGTCAATACTTGTTGTTGTAAATGGTGAGCACGAGGTTAATCTTTGTGATGGCAGTTCTCCTATCTTAACATTAATACTTCGTGGTTTAAATTTAAAACACATCAAACAACTTTTCAAAACGGATTTAATTGTGTTTTGACCAGCTATTGGGCAATACGTTTCTCTAATACTTGACAATATTTGGTGTGTTCATCCTTTATTATTAATTTTGTCAAAATAATAGAAAACCGGTTTTCAAAATTAAACGAACCTTTAGCTATTCTCCCTCCAACTCTGGTTATTTCATTGTCGTCTAAAAAAAGATTCAAGGTTAGTAATTTACTGCCTTTCTTGACATTTTTCTAAGCTTTTAGGCTTGAATTTCGGTTGAAAACTCTTGTCTTTGAACCAATTTTATTAATATTTAAAGAGATTTATCTAATTCATTGATTGTTAAAAGTTCAAAATTTTTATTACGTTCATTTTCCAATGTATTTGATTTAAATCTCATGCAAAATGCGATTACTCTTACAAGTTGCTTCAAAGACGAAAATTTATTAAATATGTCAAATTTAGATTCAATGTTAGTGCGAGTTAGTTTTAAATTCCTTTGTTCCGGAATTTGACCTACTTTTAAATTATTACTATTACATTTAGTAGGCCAGAATGCGGAACCTTTTGATAACCAATTTGGACCGTGAAACCAAATTGATTTTGTTAATTCATTTACCATCATGCCTCTGCTAACAATGTCGGCAGGGTTTTGCTTGCTAGGTACACTCATGAAATTTAAAACTTGGACACCACAATTTCTGTAAACAAAAGTTTGCACATTGTGAAGCGGGCTTAAGGGTATCATTTACAATTCTAACAGCAGGTAGTCTCAGCAGGGGTTATCTTATAGAAGGACTGTAGAATGAATCATTACACTAAGCACGTTTTAGAAAATAGGTAATTTACGTTGCTTACTTAATTTTTTCTTTAAAGAATATATTTGAAGGTATCGCTAATTAAACACCATAGCTCGATTAATTATCGAATCAAAATTTTGTTTAGGAAATGTTTACAAAATAAAATTAGAAATAATTTTGATTTAAAAACGTCTACAAGCAATAACTTTTAAATTAAATCAAAAACTAAACATGGTTATTTGGGTTGACTGATTATTACTTATTTTTAAATAAATCTAACCTACTAATTATTGTAAGTTATTAAAAAAAATCATTAAACTCTCTATTCATAATATTTAGTCCTTACAAAATGTATATTTTATGACGTTTCATTTTTTCTGTAGTTAATATAAAAGTGAAAATAAAAACTAAGGCAATTCTTATTGTCAACGTATATATTTAGTTTTTGACAAGAATTTATTACATAATTATAATTAAGATACCAAGTTATAGTTTAAAATTAAATGAAAACTTTTTTTTAAATAAAGGTATTACTATATAAATAAATATAAGAAATCAATAATGGGTGTGACCTCCATTATTATTGATACATTCTTGGAGGCGTCTGCTCATTGACGCTATCAAGGTATCAATATAATTAATATTAATCGTTTCCCATGCGGTATCAATGGCTGCAATTAGTGCATTACGGTTTACTGGTATAAAATTTGGCCCTTGTTGTCTTCGGATAACAGCAAGTATTCGAGCCCAAACATTTTCGATAATGTTAAAATCTGGGCTTTTGCTGGCCAGGGTAACAGCTCCAAGTTATTTTCGTATCCAATTGCGCACAACCCGCGAAATATAGGGCGTTGTCCTTTAACAACAAAAATACATTATGAAAATGTTAATTCAACAGATCCCGAACTATTTTTGGAGAAAGTATAGTGAAATAAGAATACTTACTTGTTGGAAAATATAATCTTCGTCTGGATAAAACACTTCGACTGAAGGTTTCATAATAGTTTCCAAAATATCTAAATACGCAGCAGAATCAAGACGTCCATCGATAGCCCAACAAACTCCTGGACCCCGCGCGCTAACCCAACCCCACACATTCACAGAAAAATAACCACTTCGTTTTTAGGACATATGTGATTATTTTCGTAACGAGTTCCTTCCATTCTAAAAACTTTTAGTGGTCCATCGTTGCGGCTATTGAACGTTTTTTCGTCGCTAAAAATCACTCGATTCCAAAATTCCAAAGGTTCGTTCACATATCGCCTTGCAAATTCCAGACGACGTCTCATATTTTCGTCACTGAGAACTTCTTTCGCAGCAGCATTATACTTCTTTATTCCCATCTCCTTTAATCTTTTTGTGCAGTTATACGGCATCCGGGAAAATGTGTATCTGCTATAGCCCTGAGTATGTAGCAAATGGTTGTTCTGTTACGTAATGAAACAACTCGAGATCTTGAGCACGTGTAGATACTTTAGGTCTACCACTTCCGATGGCTCTTTCCAAAGTGTGTTCAAGATTCCATTTTACTCGGTAATGCCCTACGGTGCTTTTTGGTATATCTAACATACGTGAAATTTCACGCACGCTACGGCCCGCCGCTAATTCCGAAACAATCCGCGCTTTCAAATCAGCACCGAGATGAGGTGGCATTTCACAACACTTGAAATTTTAAACTAAAATGGAATTTACATTTCTTACTTTATTTATTGGTTCACACTACCCTTCTCAAACAGTAGGTAATTGTTTATTTATTACATACTTCTAATGACCAATGTAACAACCCTTAGAGCAATATGACTCAAAGGAAGTAAATTAAACAAACAAGGATATTCTATTGTTATTGAAACTTATTCATAAAGTAAAAGCCATTTCCTTATAATGCTAATGGACAGGATTTTCTTTTAAGTATTAAGATTACAATAGAGGACTTATAAACTTTCGAAAATATCTAATTATAAATATTTACACTGCAATTGCGCTTTTTCCTTAATAATTTCTTAGCAATAACATACACGTTCTTGGTTTTAAGTTGTCATAAATTTGATATGATATAAATTTGTGTTTCTAATATTACATCACAAACTAATCTTTATTCGCCAAAAATTGTTGCTTAAGTTGTAAAGCTTCGTACACACCTGAACAACAAACCGAGCAACAAACATAACAACGAACCGAAAGTCAAACAGAACGACAAACGATCTTTTATGATTTCCACAATCCGAACAACAAACGGAACGTTTGTGCTGTTTCCATAATTATTTTCAGTAGTTTTCAGTTCATATATATTTATTATTGAGAAGAGAAAATTGCGGAAAACAAGAAGATAGTGCCAACCAAATTTTTACGCACAAAGAAGAGTAAAAATTATAATTTACTTTCTTTTTTTTATTTTGGAAATTTCCGCCCAAATGATGCTAATAGGGACATAATTTTTTCTTGCATTCTTAAACACTGATTAATTTAAAACATTTTTCTTCTGTCAACTCCATAATATTACCTAAAACACAACAAACCCACAAAAGGGAGGACAAAAATAAATAATTTAATTCTCCCGCATAAGTTGCGGGAACGCCGCAAACCGTTCGTGGAACAATCAGGACTTGCGAATCTGTTCTAAAATTCGTACGTAGCACCGTCCAAATTAATGTTCCGATTGCCGTTCGGTTCGTTGTTCTGTTTGTTCCTCGGTTTGTTGTTCAGGTGTGTACGAAGCTTTACAATAAGCATATTAATATGAACTATATCTTATGAAAGGAGAGTTATGTAACTATAATTAACGACTTAACGTTACGTTAGTAGATTCCATTTACTATTTACACATATTTTCTTGGAACATTCGATAATTAACTATCGGGATATGATGACCCTATACTTCGCAGGTTGTGCGCAACTGGATACAAGCAAATAACTTGGAGCTGTTACCCTGGCCAGCAAAAGCCCAGATTTTAACATTATCGAAAATGTTTGGGCTCGAATACTTGCTGTTATCCGAAGACAACAAGGGCCAAATTTTATACCAGTAAACCGTAATGCACTAATTGCAGCCATTGATACCGCATGGGAAACGATTAATATTAATTATATTGATACCTTGATAGCGTCAATGAGCAGACGCCTCCAAGAATGTATCAATAATAATGGAGGTCACACCCATTATTGATTTCTTATATTTATTTATATAGTAATACCTTTATTTAAAAAAACGTTTTCATTTAATTTTAAACTATAACTTGGTATCTTAATTATAATTATGTAATAAATTCTTGTCAAAAACTAAATATATACGTTGACAATAAGAATTGCCTTAGTTTTTATTTTCACTTTTTATATTAACTACAGAAAAAATGAAACGTCATAAAATATACATTTTGTAAGGACTAAATATTATGAATAGAGAGTTTAATGATTTTTTTTAATAACTTACAATAATTAGTAGGTTAGATTTATTTAAAAATAAGTAATAATCAGTCAACCCAAATAACCATGTTTAGTTTTTGATTTAATTTAAAAGTTATTGCTTGTAGACGTTTTTTAAATGAAAATTATCTCTAACTTTATTTTGTAAACATTTCCTAAACAAAATTTTGATTCGATAATTAATCGAGCTATGGTGTTTAATTAGCGATACCTTCAAATATATTCTTTAAAGAAAAGTAATAAATCATAATTGCTTGAAATAATTCTTTATTTTCTTGTGAAAGCGATACTTCTACGGTTAAGTAAAAACCAATATATTCTAACCAAAATACGAACATTGTGCCGCTCTTGCAGCATTTAATCTTTGTAAACACGTTACCATCAGCCCAGGTACTGACGAAACGAGAATCATAGCCGTAGATGTGGGTATTATACCAAGATACGGTGGAATATTGCTGAATTAAATTATTTACTATAAAAAATTGATTCCATAAAGTAAGGAATGAAACAATAAAAGAAACCACATAATAATTCATATCAAGGTAGATTTTACTATTATAATATATAATCTGTATAAGCACGTTGTCATCAGCCCAGGTACTGACGAAACGAGAATCATAGCCGTAGATGTGGGTATTATACCAAGATACAAAATAATGGTATATAATACGTAAGAAGTAAAAATTTGTAATGTGATCTACTATACAAATAAAATAAATAACATATAACCACATAATAATTCATATCAAGGTAGATTTTACTATTATAATATATTTACCTACCTACCTACTACGCCACTGCAATACGGGAGATTTGATAATTCTGACAGGTTTATTACTCCGCGCCAATAGTATACTGAGTATACCTTCAAATGTATTCTTTAAAGAAAAAATAAGTAAGCAACGTAAATTACCTATTTTCTAAAACGTGATTAGTGTAATGATTCATTCTACAATCCTTGTATAAGATAACCCGTGCTGAGACTACCTGCTCTTAGAATTGTAACTGATACCCTTAAGCCCGCTTCACAATGTGCAAACTTTTGTTTACAGAAATTGTGGTGTCCAAGTTTTAAATTTCATTACGTGTCTCCAACTAAAATGTTTAGTAAGCTGTTGTATCTTAGAGACTCGAATATCCACAAAAGTTTTCCAATTAGATAGATGCTGATTTAACCAGCTTAAAACTATATTCGAGTCTGTTCAACAAATCACTGACTCAAATTTTTCGTCAAGTGTTTCGATGACTCGTTTTATTAATTTTGCAGGTAACAATGCTCCTGTACAATTCCAATTTTGGCAAACTAATTTTGTTTTGTAGGTGCTACCCTAAACTTTGCTGTTAAAATATTAACGATAATGTCATTTTCAGTAACAAGTCTAATGTACAACACGCATCCATAAGCTCGTTCGCTAGAATCTGAAAATCCGTGCAATTGTGCGTTCTGAAAAGATTTACATAACATATGTCTAGGTATTTCTAAATGTTTAAATCAGAGAATTGTGTTTTTATGTTATTCTACTGCTGCTTTAATTCAGATGGAATGTCTTGATTCCACCAAATTTTTGATAACCAAAAATTTTGCATCAGTGTCTCTGCTAAAATAACTACTGAGGAAATGAGCTCAAAAGAGGTCGAATATTGTGCGTTGTAACTCGTGCATTTTTTTATTTTTAAATTAATAACAAATTTCAAGACATCTTTATTTGAGTCCCAGACTAATTCAAGAGTTTTAACATCTTGGTCGTCCTTTATTAAATGTTTATCAGAATTAATAAAATTTTTACAATTTTCTAAAAAATCTAAAGAGTTAGTGCGCCATTTTCTTAATTTAAAACCCGCAGATATTAATATTTGATCTACCTTATTCTTCAATCTAGTGTATGTGCACTCGACGTGAAATCGTCAACGTACATGTCTTTAATAATTGCTTCTGAAGCGTCGGGATAGATTTCTTGATGTTTTAAAGGTATTTCTTTAATACATAGTGTAGCTAGAAAAGTAGATGGTTTTAACCCGCACATGACGGTATTTAATATATACAGGGTGGTCTAAACTATACAACACAGTCTCACAAATGAGAACGCATCAATATGTTGCGGCGATTTTTTGTACATGTATGCAGAGTTTTTTTTGGACACGATTTAAAAATATTTTTAAGATACAGGGTTTGTCAAAAAAAGGTAGATGCCAATGTTGCAATTTCTTAATGGAACACCCTGTATTTGAGGACGAATTTAGATTGTAGAGCTCAAATAAAGGTAAGTTGATTTTATATCTACTATACCTATATCAAATAATTTTTGAGATATTTAAAAATTATAAAATTTTAACATAAATTTTAAAAATTATAAAATAAAAGTGCTTTATGCCTTATCATAGTAGTAATGCCTTGGGTAATAAAGAAAAACAATAACTTTTTAAAAAGTTATACAGGGTTGTAAAAAAATGAATTAAATTATAGTCAAATTAAAAGGTGTTAAACTCTATTATTGCATCAAGAGTTTTTGGAAATAGATTTTGGTCGAAGAATTAATTTTTTTAGTTTTTAGGCGCTAGATAAAGCAGGGAAAGATGAAAATTTCTTTTGATTATGCTTTGTTCTCAGATGAATGTACTTTCCACAACAACGGCTTAGTCAACAGGCATAATTTTCACTACTATTGTGATCAAAATTAAAAACACTTAACCACCAGCATAGGTAGCCTATGTAACATTCACAGAGTATATATACAGAGTGTTAAAAAAAAGGAACGTTACATCTATTAATGTATGAGGAGGAATTCTCGGAGGGCGTATGGTGGGACCATTTTTTTTCAAATGCTATTTAGATGGACAAAAATTTAATAGATTTCTCACAGAAAATTTACTCGACCTTTTGCTAGATGTTTCACTAAATATTTTACAACGCATATGGTTTCAACTGGATGGTGCTCCAGCACATTTTCATCATAACGTGCGGTTCAATTTAACCCAAATGTTTTCTGATAGATGGATTGGAAGAGGAGGACCTTAAAATGGGTCCGGCCAGGTCTCCCGACTTGACATGTGTCGATTTTTTTTTGTAGGGATATGATATGGAAGAAAGAATCTGCGGTGCTTTTGCGAGCATTACACCGCAAATGCTGGAGAATGTTAAAGAATCATCCAAAAAACGTGTTCAGGTATTGTTATGTTTAGTTGTAGTTCACAGTATGAAATGTAGTTCAGATACACAGTAGTTCAGATAGAATAGATAATGAATCGACATGTTATTTCAATTTCAATAAATTCATATTATTAAATAAGTGTACTTATTATAAAGAGACACAACAATCTGGCGACGAGGAGTGGATAAAGAAAACAGTGAAATGTGTAAATCAAATAGACAAGAGTGTGCTTAAGCATAGCAATTACAATCGTAAAAAAAATTTGACTTCAATTTTTTCACAACCGGAAAAGAAAATGGTCGACACAGATACAAATGTAAATGACTTAGTCAAAGTGTTAAATGCTTTTGTCACCCCCCCCCCCCCCCCCCCCCCCCCCCCCCCCCCCCCCCCCCCCCCCCCCCCCCCCCCCCCCCCCCCCCCCCCCCCCCCCCCCCCCCCCCCCCCCCCCCCCCCCTCCCCCCCCCCCCCCCCCCCCCCCCCCTCTCCCCCCCCCTCCCCCCCCCTTTCCCCCCTTCCCCCCCTTTCCCTTCCCTCCCCCTCTTCTCTTTTCCCTTCCCCCCTCCTTCCCCCCCCCCTCCCCCTTTTCCTCCCCCTTTTTTCCCCCCCCTCTCTTTTCCCCCCCCTTTCCCTTTTCTCCCCTTTCCTCCCTTTCCCTTCTTTCTCTTTTTTCCTTTTTCCTCCCTTTCTTTCTCTTTCCCCCCCTCCTTTCCTCCCCCCCCTCTTCCCTTTTCCCTTTTTTCTCCCCCCCCCCTTTTTCTCCTCCCTTTTCTCCCCCCCCCCTTCTTCTTTCTCCTCCCCTTCCTCCCCTCCCCCCCCCCCCTTCCCTCCCTTTTCCCCCCTTTCTTTCCCCTTCCCCTTCTCCCCCCCCCCCCTTTTTCCCCCCCCCTCCCCTTTCTTTCCTCCCCTCCCTTTTCTCCCTTTTCTCCCTTTCCTTCCCTCCCCCCTTCCCTTTTCCCCCCCTCTTTCTTCTTTTCCTCTTTCTCTCCTTCCTTTCTCCCCTTTCTTCCCCTCTTTTCCTCTCCTTTCCTCCCCCCCCCCCCCCTTTTTTCTTCCTTTCCCTCCTCTTTTTTTCCCCTTTTCCTTCTTTCCCTCTCCTTCCCTTCTCTCCCTTTCCTTTCCCCCCCTTTCCTTTCCCCCCCTCCCTTCCCCTTCCCTCTCCTCCTTTTCCTCTTTCCCTCCCCTCCCCCCTCCTCCCTTCTCCCCTTCTTCCTCTCCCTTTCCCTTTTTCCTTCCCCCCCCTCCTCCCCTTTCCTTCCCCTTTTCCCCCCCCCTCCCCTTCCCCCCTTTTCTTTTTTTCCCTTTTCCCCTCCCTTCCCCCCCCTCTCTCTCTCCCTCTCTCCCTCCTCTCTCCCTCCCCTCCTTCCTCTCCCCTTTTCCTTTTTTTCCTCCCCCCCCTTCCTTTTTTTTTTTTTTTTCTTCTCTCCCTTTTCCTCTCCTTCCTCCCTTCCCCTTTCTTTTTTTTTTTCTTCCTCCTCCTTCCCCTTCTCCCCTTTTTCCCCTTCCTCCTTTTTCCTCTTCTTCCCCCCCCCCCCCCTCTCCCCCTTTTTTTTTTTCCCTTCCCTCCCCTTTTTTTTCCCCTTTTTCCCCCTCCCCTTCTTCCTTTTCCCCCCCCTCTTTTTTTCCCTTTTTTTCTTCCCCCCTTCCCCTTTCTTTTCCTTCCTTTTTTTCCTTTTTTTCCCCTCCCTCTTCCCTTTTTCTTTTTTTTTTCTTTCCCCCTTTTTTTCCCCTTTTTTTCTTTCCCCTCCTTCTTCCCTTCCCCTCTTTTTTTTTTTCCCCCCCTTCCTCTTTCTCCTCCCCTCCCCTTTCCCTCCCTTTTCTTTTTTTTTTTTTTTTTTTTTTCCTTTCTTCCCCCCCCCTTTCCTTTTTTTTCTTTTTTTTTTTCCCCTTCCCCCCCCCTTTTTTCCCTTTTCCTTTTTTTCTTTTTTTTTCCTCTTTTTTTTTTTTTTTTTCTTCCTTTTTTTTCTTTCCTTTTTTTTTTCCTTTTTTTCCCCTTTCTTTCCTTTTTTTCTTCCTTTTCCCTTTTTTTTTTTTTTTTTTTTTTTTCCCCTTTTTTTCCTTTTTTTTTCTTTTTTTTTTTTTTTTCCCCCCCTTTTTTTTTTTTTTTTTTTTTTTTCCTTCTTTTTTTTTTTCTTTCTTTTTTTTTTTTTTTTTCCCCCCCTTCCCCTTCCCCCCCTTCCCCCCCCTTCCCCCTTTTTTTTTTTTTTTTTTTTTTTTCTCTTTTTTTTTTTTTTTTTTTCCTTCTTTTTTCTTTCCTTTTTCTCTTTTTTTTTTTTTTTTTCCCCCTTTTTCTTTTTCCCCTTCTTTCTCCTTTTTTTTTTTTTTTTTTTTCTTTTTTTTTTTTCTTTTTTTTTTTTCCTTCTTTTTTTTTTCCCCCCCTTCCCCTCCCCCTTTTTTTTTTTTTTTTCTTTTTTTTTTTTTTTTTTTTTTTCTTTTTTTTTCTCCTTCTTTCTTTTCTCTTTTTTTTTTTTTTTCCTTTTCCCCCCCTTTTTTCCTTTTTTTTTTTTTCCTTTTTTTTTTTCCCCCCCCTTTCTTTTTTTTTT
>JALBCR010002242.1:200000-202500 GCA_030710515.1 Abscondita cerata | reverse complement strand
CTAAATTATATTTAAAAAAAATTATTAATAATAAATTTATTTCTTAAAATTAAAAATTTAAAATATATAACATTATTAAAAAATCATTAATACATTTTATTTTTAACTACATTTAAAATTTATATATAAATACCTACATTTATATTTTTAAAAAAAAAAATAATAAAAAAAAATATTTTTTTCAAATATATTTAAAATTAAAACACAAAAAAACACTTAAAATTTAAAATTTCTATTTCTTTCTCTTTTCACTTTTTTGTTCTCCTTTTTTTTTCTCTTTCTTTCTTTTCATCTTTATTTTTTTTACTTCCTCTTTTCTTTTTTCATTTTTTTTATTAAATTCCCTTTCTTTTCTAATAAATTTTATTTAATCCACTCTTTCTTATTTATAATAAAATTAATAAAATAAAAAAACAATATTTCATATATTTAAAATTATTTTTTTCAAATTAAACTTATAAAAAACAAAAATTTTTCCACCCTCCCTTTTATTTTCTTCCCTCACTTTTATACCTTTTATATATTTAATTACTTCACCCTTTAAATTTTACTCCCTTTTTTTTTTTTTTAATATTTTTCTCTTTATTTTTCAAATTTATTCTATCTTTTCATATACTTTCATAAATTAACCTAAAATTTTTTTTTCATTTAAATATTTTTTTTTTAAAATTTTACTTATTTAACTATAATTACCTTCTATAATTTCCTTTAAACCTTTTTCTTTTCCAACATTACTTTACAATTAAATATAATAATTTTAATATTACTATCATATCCACTCTCATCTCTTATAATCTTCTTAATTCCTTTTACTTTTTCCTTAACACAAATTATAAAATTTAATTAACTTTTAAAAAAAACAAAAATTAAAACATTTTCTTATTTAAAATTTTAAAAATTATTCTTTTTTTTATTTTATTTTTTAACCTCAAATATATTACAACACCCCACTTTCAAACCTGGCCCGACTGGCTCACCTGCACCTGCAACTTCTACGACAAACACGAATGACGTTCTACTTTCTCAAACGCTCCAATTTGAGCCATTCAATGAATGAAATGGAATCCTTTACTACTTATCGACAGCGACTGGAAAACTTCTTTTCAATCAAACAGCTAACTAGTCAATCCGCCGAGAGGAGCCGCAAGGACGAAGGTACTGATAAACTGCCTCGGAAGTAAGCATTATCAATTATTATGTTGGGGAGGGGGGGGGGGGGGCTAGCCCTAGAATTACCACCTACAAAATCCTATAACCAATTAATTACCTTATTAGAAAATCACCTGTGCCCAAAACCAAATATTCTAATTGAGCAACATAAATTTCTATCAAAATTTCAATCGTCATCAGAAAGTATTTCGCAATACATTACCAGTTTAAAGCAACTGACAGTCACATGTAATTTCAACTGCCCAGAGACAAACTGTGGTAAACCAGTAACACAAATTTTCTACGAGCTCAATTTATTCGAGGACTGTATGACGACACTATCCGTGAGAAATTATTGCAAGATAAGAACCTTTCTTTGAACGTGCTGTTGAAATTGCATTTGCTGGAAACACGCACGCATTATTTCAAATTCAGCTGCTCAAAATACTCACATAAACCGAATCTTAAAATTTAATGAAGGTGATACAAGACAGGGTCAAAGAAATGTTAGAAACCGTTCACAGTCACGCTCTGTTATCACTCAAAGCCACGTTCAAGTAAAATAAATTATCAGGCACTTGGAATTGCAAATTTATGCATCAGATGTGGTCGAAACAATCACAAAGTTACAGAATGTAGAGCCGAAAGAAGAAAACTTAAATGTAACCAGTGTAACAAAAGTGGCCATGTTGATCGTGTATGTATTTACACACTGACACAAAAACAAAAAAGATCAAACACGCAAGTTAATAATGTAGAAGACTCTATTAATGATGATGATACACAATTTCTAGTACAACAAATAATTCAATTTCCAGATGTTCAGCATACTTCAATACACACTGAAGACGAAAAATTTATTTTGCCACTTCAGATATGTTCAAAAATAGTCAATTTTGAAATCGATTCGGGTAGTCCAGTGACAATCATAAACAAGGAAGAATTTGATAAACTAGATTTAAATGACAAACTTGTATTTTCTAAAATTAATTTTAAGACTTATACTGGTGAAATTTTCAAACCAATTGGAGAAGCCCTCGTAGATGTTAAATACAAAAATCGCAGTTCAAAATTAATCTTGTATGTAATAGATAAACCCCCCCCCCCCCCCCCCCCCCCCCCCCCCCCCCCCCCCCCCCCCCCCCCCCCCCCCCCCCCCCCCCCCCCCCCCCCCCCCCCCCCCCCCCCCCCCCCCCCCCCCCCCCCCCCCCCCCCCCCCCCCCCCCCCCCCCCCCCCCCCCCCCCCCCCCCCCCCCCCCCCCCCCCCCCCCCCCCCCCCCCCCCCCCCCCCCCCCCCCCCCCCCCCCCCCCCCCCCCCCCCCCCCCCCCCCCCCCCCCCCCCCCCCCCCCC
>JALBCR010002242.1:0-195000 GCA_030710515.1 Abscondita cerata | reverse complement strand
TACACTCACGGCTCCATTCCGCCATCTTACTCGAAAAGATGTTAAATTTGAATGGTCAAACAAATGTCAACAAGCTTTCGATTCAATAAAATCCAAAATAATCAGCTCCCGTACATTAATTCCATTCGATCCAAAATTACCAATTGTTCTAGCGACTGATGCCAGTCCCATAGGGATTGCAGGCGTATTATCACATCTTGTGAATAACGAAGAAAGGCCAATTGCTTTTATTTCTAGAGCGTTAACAAAAACGGAACAAAATTATTCGCAATTAGACCGGGAAGCAACGGCTGTATATTGGTCAATACAAAAATGTACAATTATCGTAGTCGCAAATTTACACTAATTTGCGATAACAAACCCTTAGTTCATATATTTGTTCCACAAAAAGCTACCAGTAATGTCAGCTTCGAGATTAATCCGCTACGCATCATTTCTAAGTGCTTTCGACTATACAGTTACCCAAAAATCACAACTGAACGCAAATGCTGATTATTTATCCCGTGCACCAGTTTCCAAAGAATCATCAATGACCGGTGAAGATATTGAATCCATGTTCTATACTGAAACCATAAACGTAATAGAAAATGGGAATCTGTTACATGGTGACATTGCACAAGCAACGCTGGAAGATCCTGAAACTTCAAAATTCTTAAAATCGCTTCATTCCGGTGAAAATCAAGACCCAGATTATACTTTATCTAAAGGAGTAATTCTACGAGGAAATCGTTAACCAAAAGCGTCTAAAAATATTAGACGAACTACATTCTACCCACATTGGTATCGTTCGAATGAAAATGCTGGCTAGAAGACATGTTTACTTGCCAAGAATAGATAAAGATATTGAAAATCTTGTAAATAGTTGTAGAATGTGTACTCAAATACGATCAAATCCACCAAAAGTACCAACACATGCTTGGGATAGACCTGTTACACCATGGAATCGGTTACACATTGAATACGCTGGCCCAAAAGATGGATACTATTATTTTGTTGTTATAGATGCTTTTTAAAAATAGCCCAAAATTTTTGCAATTAAAAGAGCACCAACTTTCGACTTGACTATTGATCTATTAAGGGAACTATTTTCAAGATACGGTTTTCCATGCATTATTGTGAGCGACAATGCTACAATATTTACATCAGATGGTTGTTTTACAACACTTTGCAAACGTTACGAAATAAAACAGTGTTTTTCAGCACCAAACCATCCCGCAACAAACGGATAAGCTGAAAGAGCAGTTCATTCACTTACAGAAAAGCTAAATTCTCTGCAATCAACCCAATTTTCTACCCATGAGAAACTCCACGAAATTCTATTTAGATGGAGATCAAATCCATTGGCCGAAGGACATACATCTGCTGAATTATTCTTATCGCGTAATATGAGAACACCGTTAGATATTTTACGACCATCAGCTACGGAAAGAAATGAGGCTAAACAACCTAAATCAACGCGCATTCAATTATCCGTGGGAGAACGTGTTTCAGCTCGACATTACTTAGTCAAATTAGACAATGGCTACAAATTTAAAAGGTACATTAATCAATTAAGATCTTGCAAGGTACCTGTCGAACAAAAACCAAAAATAGTAACCTTCTCAACAGAAAAACCTATATTCCATTTCTACAATACAAATCCAATTCCTATTCCTATGGATCCAAATAAGCCAAGGCACTCTATGCCGTATTCAACAAACCATCCGGCAGAGACAAGCAGTCTTTCATCAGATCCGACACCTACAAACAGACCATTTGATACAAGCATTCCTGAAGCGTCAACTGAGATGGAAATGGCCTCTACAGTTCGTCGTTCTACCCGAGATACACTACCACCCAAATAGTTGAAGGAATATGACTTAACGAAGTGACTAGTGGGCAGTGAAAATGTGATGAAACGTTGACTACATTAGATATTCATTTCATACAATTCTCATCATGTGTGGGAGAGTTGTTATGTTCAGTTATAGTTCACAGTATGATACACAGTAGTTCAGATAGAATAGAGAATGAATCGACATGTTATTTGAACTTCAATAAATTCATATTATTAACTAAGTGTACTTATTATAAAGAAACACAACAGGTAATGAGACAATTGTTCGCTATTTTGAACATTTAATTTAATGTTAAATAATTTTTTCAATATTATTTAGTTCTCTTTGTTTTCACGTTAACATTTTGCTTTGTTACAATTTTACGTTAGGGCGATGTATCTTATATCTTATCTTTTGTAGTCAATAAACAAACAAAAACAATCGCAATGACTTTTATTGTCAGCCACAGCCACTTTCACTAAAATTAAATCTTGTTAAATGGAAAAATGTATTAACTTTCAATATAAACTCGAATAACTCAGAAACTATTTGAGTTAGGTATAGAACACCTTAATACTCTTCGATAGGTAATCGGAAAGCCTATTATTTCCTGATGTTAGATATAGGGTGTTTTATTTAAAATAATAGAGTTTAACATCTTTCAATTTGACTGTAATTAATTCATTTTTTTACTACCTTGTATAACTTTTTTAAAAAGTTATTGTTTTTCTTTATTACCCAAAGCATTACTACTATGATAAGGCATAACGATTCATTCGTCACATAAAGCATTTTTATTTTATAATTTTTTAAAATGTATGTTGGAATTTTATAATTTTTAAATATTTCAAAAATTATTTGAGTATAGAGCATGTAACATCAACTTATCTTTATTTCAACTCTACAATCCAAATTCGTCCTCAAATACAGGGTGTTCCACTTAAAAATTGCAACTTTAGAATCTAACTTTTTTTGACAAACCATGTATATTAAAAATATTATTAAATTATGCCCAAAAAACTCTGCATACATGTACAAAAAATCGCTACAACATATTGATGCGTTCTCATTTGAGAGACTATGTCGTATAGATTGGACCGTCCTGTATATATAATCCAATTGGAGTGCAAAAAATCTTTTTAAAGCGATATCGAAATTTGTTTCTAAAGAGAATTGGGAATTATTTGGATATTTTACTATGAATCTTCCAATTCCAAAATTACTTTTACAATTTAATTCTTCTTCAGTAGGAATTTTATTTTCTGTTATTTCTTCTACTTTCCAGAAGTTTTCTAAAGCATCGACTAATGAATCTAATATTTTGTTGTTTTCAAATGATAAACAACAACTTTCCTTTATATTAAATTTCTAATTACTAACTAAACTAATATTAAAATTTTCATCAGCTAATTTTATGTGATCCTGTATAATTAAATCACTCTTATCAAAAGTAGTTATTGGCAATTCTTCTGTTGTTTTTTCCAATATTAAGAAATTAACTCCTCTTTCAAATTTATTACTGAGAGACTTGATTGCCGTTTTAAATCTTTGGTTTTAGTATTCTACAAAACTGTTGAGGTGCACACGTCAACTCCTTATACTGTTATCGTATTTATTTCATTTATATTCAATTCTAATTTATTAGCAAGGTTTTTAGTTATGTAATTGCACGTACTTCCACTATCAAGCAAAGCTTTGGCTTAATTTCTTCGTGTAATAGCCTACGTTATGATCACCTTTGCATTTTTTGCATTTCAAACGTGTACAGTCACTTGTGTTATGACCTACCTTTAAGCAAATGAAACATAAGTGTAATTCTTTAATTTTTCCTTTTGCTAATGTTTAAATTACGATATATTCGACAAAAATAGATTAAATGATTACTTTTCTTGCAATATGGGTAACGAAATTACCTTGTTTTGTTTGACTTGTGAAACGTTACTAAAAACTCTTTTGTTGGATTTCTCAGTTTCTGATTTACTCTGATTTACATTTTCCAACAATTGATATCTCTTTTTTAAAAAGGATTCTAATTGTGAAACGCGAGTGAAATGTTAAGAATCGAGTTGTCGTTAGTCTCACTTTCCCAATGTTTCCTAGTGATTGGACCTAATTTACTAACTAAAATGTATATCAAAATTGTGCTCCAGTATTCAACTGTCAATCGTTTAAGTACGATTCTTATAATTTTCTTAGCGCGGTACCATTTTCCTTACTTAAAGAAGGTGCATTTAATATTGAATTAACATGTGCAAATATGGTTAATTTTTTGTTTTCAAGCCTTTCATGCAAAAGATCAAAGGCTATTTTATAATTTTTATTAGAAACGAGTAGAGATTGAATAGTTTCCAAAGCCTTTCGTTTTAAACATGAATTCAAGTAAAGAAATTTTTGGATAGTAGGTATGCTATCATTATTATATGTATTAAACATTGAAATGATTCTATAAATTTTGTCTAAGATTTATATTTTCCTTCAAATTTAGGAAGAAGGTGAATTAATCTGCAAATTTATGTTTGAGTCTATTTGTGGGTTACATTTTCGGAAAGACCATTTCATTCTATATGCATTTAAATTGGCACGTTTACTCATTTTCATTCCTTCATTACTCTTTTTTCTTAATAACATTTGTGGGTATCTCGTCCCGAAAGAGCACATTGCAGTTGTGAAAATAACGTTTTTTGAAAATTTCAAGGACACCCTCGATATTTCAAAACTAAAATCAAATTAAAATAAAATTGTGGCACAAATTAATTTCCAACCAAACAAAGGTGATCCCCAGAAGCTGAAAATTTAATTCGACTATTTTTTGTCTTTTTCAAGAGACGACCAAACAATCGGGGGACACGTATTTTGGAATTTAAGTGGAGTTAACCATAGAGTTAACACATACGGTGACACGTAAATCTAATTCGCAAAAAAATTCTGACCAAAAGTTGGGTTTTTTTTAATGGAACACCCCAAATATTTTTAAAAAAATTGATTCCTCGTGACATTTACAAGCAAAATATAAGGTTTTACGTACTGCAACCGTTCTAGAGATAACTTTGGAACCGCGGTACTATGGATGTAATTAAGATTTTTGAAATCTAGTTGCGCCATCGACCTTTAATAATATTCGCACCGAACTTTTCCAAAGGGCGTAATGCTATACATGGTGATTGCTTTAGGCGAAATGTAATTATTTCCGATTTTTAAAATAGAACACCCTGTATATTTTTTCAAGAAATGATTTTTCATAAAAAGTAGATAATAAATGATATAATGTTTTATGGTCATAAAACCAACTGTTCTTGGAATATTAATACTTTAGTACACATAATAAATTTAAATCGCAACAAACTCAAAGAAAATCCAATGAAGAAAACAAAGAGGAATAATAAAACACGCGATAAACTAATGCTAAGTAGAACTGACACAAAATTTATAACCAAACAACAAATGTAAACAAAATGCGTATACATAAGTAACAAAACCAATCAACAAACTTAAAGTAAATGTTCAAAATGCTGCCCTTGCTTAACCAAACATTTTCGAATACGTTCAAAAAAAGAACGTTTGACTTGTGACAACACCTCGGGGTAATCGATTCAAATGTAACGCGTAATCTATTTTTCATATTTTCCCTCGTGGTAGGAATACCTTTAGAAACTATTTCCCTAACGTAGCCCAAGAGATGTCGCTTAACGTTTATCCAATAGTGTGGAGGAGCACCATCATGTTGGAACCACATTGTACAAATTCGTTCTAGCTCCATATCTTCTAAAAAGTCAAATAAATTAGTTTCCAGAAACGATAAATATCTTTCACTAGTGAGACTTTCATCAAAAAAAGGAGTCAATGACAATACAATCAAATATGCCACCCCGTACATTAACGGCTATTGATGCTGGTGGTCGTCGACTTTTAAAATGTGAGGATTACTATCAGACTTATGAAATTATTATGAAAAGTTGCCTTATCCGTAAAAAGAATATTACTAATAAAATCCGGTTGATCGTTAATTTTGTTAGTTATCCATTGACAGAACGCTTCACAATTTTTAAAAATCTATTTCCGTTAAAGCCTGATGTGGTTCAATATGATAAGGGTGGAACTTATTTTTTTGTAATAAATCTTTGAACAGCGTTTCTAGATTCAGATTTCTGCTTAATTCGCTATTGCTTACTTGCGGGTTGTCAACTAAAGATGCCACAACTTCTAATTCACGTTCTTCATCGGCCCTTGCTCTAGACTGTTTCGGATAATACACGCTTCCAGAATTGATCAATCTTTCAGCAACACTAGCAAACGATTCTTGTCGAGAGTGTCTTCTTTCTGGATACCGTTGAGCGTACAGTCGGTTGGCAAGCAACGCATTTTTTGAGCTTCACCAAACATGAATATCATGTCAACCACTTCTTCTTTAGAAACATTCATTCTGAACACAATTAGAAACAGAATAATCTACAGTAACAAAAATTTACAGAATACCAAATCAAAAAGCATCAAATTATTTGACAAACATCAAACAATATTAATGCAATTGTTTCTAGTAACTTGTAATATTGGCCTACGTGATTTTTTTTAGTTTGAAACTATAGTTTTTAGAATGTTATCACAAAAGTATTAATATCTCAAGAACAGTTGGTTTTATGACTATAAAACCTTTTATCATTGTTATCTATTTTCATGAGAAATCAATTTTTAAAAAATATACAGGGTTTCTATTTGAAAAAATCGAGAATAAATAGATTTCACCTAAAGCAATCACTCTGTATAGCATTACGCTTTTTGGAAAAGTTTGCTACGTATTTTGTAAGTCGACTATCATCAAAGGTCGGTGGCGCAACTAGATTTCGAAATCCTAATTAAAGCCATAGCGCCGTGGTTCCAAAGTTACTCGATTTCAACATTAAAGGGTCGATATCTCCAGAGCGTTTGCATTTAAGTACCTAAAACCTTAAAACATTGTGCTTGTAAATGTCACAATGAATCAGTTTTCAAAAAATTATTTGGGGTGGTCCATTTAAAGAAACGCAACTTTAGGTCCAATTTTTTTTGCGAATCACCCTGTATGCACCTAAATATTTTTAAAGTGTAGGTATAATAACTAGGTATTACAATGCCAAAGTTTGCTGTGATATCTCTAATAGCTCAGGAGCAATCCTCAGTCCACGCACCCACCCTGTATATTAGGTTTATGTTAACACAGCAAATACTGATCTATAATTTAATTATTGCTACTTAATCATTTGCATTTTGGCATAAATAATTTTTCAGCAGTTAAGCATTTTAAACTAATTCTATTTCCTAGCTACGCACAGTTTATGCGAAAAATGATAGTAATAAAAATATTACACTATTTTCATTTTAACAAAAGGAATGAAACTTTTGCACACAAAAATTAGAGCGATTTTCAGAGAATCGTAAAATTTTTTATTCAATAAAAAATATCTTCGAAGTCTGATATTTCTTTATCGTGATCGTTTTTATCATCTTTTAATTGAATTTAGTTTTAATATTTTTAAATGTAACCTTTAAATTTTTCCTAAAGTTTGAAGCAAATGCTTTGTCAAGATGAACCAATCCACAATTGTACACGGTTCGTCACCACACTATACAGATTTATACTGATCTACTGGGGCACCATACATAACACTTACATCACAATACATTATTTAAAATGTACGATACGAATAAATAAATAACATTATCTTCATCAATTACACGATTTAAATAACTTGAAAACCTAGTTAAAGAAGCCTTTGTTAGACCACGCATTTTTATTAAGCCGCTTAATTCCATTTTGGGAATAATACAAAAAACAAATTTCTTAAACTATATATTTTTTACAAGAAAACACAACAAATATTTGTTACATTTCACGAAACTGTATTTTTGAAATACACGCTGCTGGGTTGTGCTTTTTTCGACATCGAGATCAAGTTTTTGTTGGTCTGTATTAATTTTATGGATTTAATTGGGTTATTTGGAATTATTTCTATAATTATCGAAATTTGTCGGAGTATATATGGAACGCATTCCTTTATCGCTGGGTAAGATTTTTGATTTTTATTTTTACGTATCAATTGTAACATTTTGCCCTCGTTTCTTGTAGACTTTTATAAATCATATTCTTGGGAATAGTACTACTTATATGGTCCAATTATCTTTTGACGATAAAGAAAATAAAACACCAACCACTTTTCGGTAAGAACCATTTCCCTTTGAGGGTATGATTATTAATAGCATTCTTAGGTGTTTTAATTTGGGGACCAAGATTTTCGAATCTATTATTGATTGGTTTTGTCCAGGTTTTTATTATTATATAAATATTTAGAATTAGATACGTACGATAAAATACTATATTTGTCTGGTTATTGTAACCGACACGAATCGATTCGAATCAGAATTATATCTTTTATTTGTGCACGGTTTAATATTTATTATTTACATTTTTATTTTGCGAAGTCGAATCGATAATTCTTTTTGTGTTTCCATATTACCAGTTGATTAAAGTATATTCAATTTGCTATTGCATATTAATACCCGGGTTGTTACGTCATCTCTCCTCAACTCATCATCTCCCAGTGAAAAAGACGTAACATATTGTCAAATACTTTTGTTTTTAACAAAACAATTCCTTTTGTTAAATATGCTTTAAATTTAAACAATTGGTCTACTTTTAAAGACGTTATTTATTTTTATAATATTTTTACTTTAATTTTAAATATTCTACATTTAAAGACCTTAATTATTTTTGTAATATTTTTATTTTGATTTTAAATTATCTAATTTTAACGAAAAAATGTTTGTTAACGCAGTAACGTTAAACAAATCGTCTACTTTTAAAAACGTTAATTTTATGTAATTGAGTTTTGAAATTTACAAATGTACTAGTAACCAAACCCATTTGAAAATGGGCCTAATCTAGACAAACCTGAAATTAAAGACGTGAGGTCACTACTCCAGGTCAGAGGTCAAAGGTAAGGTCAACTTTTCACCCCGCCTAAGATCAGCGCCTGGACCTCCTGAACAATTTGACGTATCGATCTCCGAAATCGGTTCAGTGGTTTCGGAGGAGAAGACGAACAGACAGACAGACAAACCGGGCCACGATTTTATGTGTATAGATACTGTCTACCTTTAAAGACAAAAATTGTTTGCTAACGAAATATTACGTTAAGCAAAGTATCTACTTTTAAAGACTATTTTTATTTATTCATAATTTTTTAAATTTAAATGTAATCTACTTTGAGATTAATTTTAACCTGCAATTTAATTTGGCGTTAGCAATCGTGACTAAAGCAAATGCGAGAAGCAATTAATAAATTGAAATATAATTTATGTTGACCATATGCAGGTGTAAGATACTCAACAGGAAAGAAAGAGAAAAATAGGCTTACCCAGCGGTAAGTTATTTCTTGCACACGTGGTAAATCGTTCTTCTTTTACCCGGACGTGTATCGTTCCATTAGGACCCTTTGTAGAATCCCGCTTGTGATGGCCAATATTATGGTTCAAATTAATAATGGACTGTATAGATTTAATTTAATTGGCAAAGAATAACTTTATTAAAGGTCTGTTTGTATCACTCACAATTCACTCTTTTTGTACAGTGTTATTTAATTTAAGCTACATAATTTGCCAATTGGCAACATAAAATATTTACAATAATTTTAAAGTTCGACTGCTCTGAATTAACGCTCAGTAGCTTCTGTTTCTTTTCGAAGGGCAGTTTTGGGTGGAGACGTTGAATCCCTTCCAGTAGGTATTTATTTATCAGTAACTAGAATTTGGAGGATTTGCCAAATTTAACTAAATTTCAAATGATGATTTTCAACTTAAGGACAGGGTAACCCTTAAAACACGAAACAACTTTTAATCTGTAGCAACCTGTAATAAGTAAATGCTGCCACAGAAACAAACCTTAGAGAAAAAAATAAACAAAAGAAAATGATTTGTAGCATATCAGGTACCGCCAATAAATTTATCAACGTTGCGAAACATTTAAGCCCATTTTTAACGAAATTCCTGACAACTGAATAAACTAGTAATCAGTGATAATTTCAGAATAATAAACGGCACCTACATACATGTGTTTCGCTTTATTAAAGCGCATCAGTGTAGAATAGCTCAAACGCAAGACTACAAAAATCATTAAAAATAGCAACAGAATTTCAAGGCATTGTGAGTTTGCTTTTGTTAAATTTTTATATATTTAACGTTAATAATAAAGTTTAAAGATGACAAACAATAATTGTTGCGACATCTAGTGTCGATTCGTGTTAACGTAACACGTACGAAAATGCATTCGCATTAAAGCAACTTTGTCAATTGATGTGTAAAAGACGACACTTCAAATTTCTGAATTTTTCCATTATTTTTGAAAATTGAATTTAATACTAAAAATTTCGGCCATTAAACCTAATTTCAATCTGGCTAACAAGAAACGCTACTGACTATCCAAACAACAATAATGGCAAGATTAACTGCATTACACTAAAATTTTCTTAATGGATTGAATATATATCTACTTCTCAGAGATTTATCCTTTAACAATTAATGATAAAATCATGCAGTTTACATTTTAGAAAACATAAAAATAAATTACGACGTTGTGTAATATTTAATTTTACACATTAATATCAATTTATCGTTAATTAATGTTTCTGTACACTAATGAATAATAATTGCGTAGCAGTGTACAGTTTATCACTGAATGTAAATATTAACACTGTAGCTTTCCAATTTTAATTTTGGATATGTTTTAAATTAATCTAAATGAAATGAAAATGGTTACTTAAAATTAAAAATTCTAACATTAATAATGTTTATGCGTTTTAGTCACTAGAGTTGGCAACAACGGATTATAGTCACGGGTCGAACTTGGCTTCAAATTAATTCTGTCACTTCTCAGTTATTTAGGGTTAGTTTTAATTGTCAAAATATTTCTAAACTCACCGTTAATCTATAGTTTACCTCAGAATTTTGTATTGTATTGTATTTGTTAAGCTGACGTAAAGTAATTCTCAAATTGTAGTATTTTTGTGTTGGTCGTAGAAAAAGTGTGGGATGCAATTCGTTTGTAAACATCTCTAGATACTCGTTTTTAGACACTTGCCCCGCTACGCTTCACTCGTCCCTATATAAATCTTGTGTCTAGTATGCTGTTTATAAAACTTGTTGCATAATATACTATTATCTACAACCTCATTTTAAAACGACTTTTACTGACATTTATGAAGTATACTAACCAGCATTTTATCTTCTCGTGGAATGAAGTACTAGATCAGTGAAAATGGAATTAATACAAACAATTTGAAACTTATTTACTTATTAGTTATAACATTAAAATTTATATTTAGAGTAACACACAGATTCCCATTCGTTAGTTTGACTTCCTGTCATTGATAGGCATTTGTTTTTTGACATTAGAAATCTGACACAGAATCTGTCGACATTTCGACTTTGTCTTCTTGTCTGGAACTAGAAGTGCCTCATTATTGCTTCTTAAGCCTTGGGACATAAAAACATGGTTTTCTTCTGTTTTACATTCAGTTTATTTTGTAAATATCTACTTTGATATTTAATTGTCAATTATTAATCGTCATTTTATAGCAGTAACTTGCAACAATACCTAGGTCAAGTTTCAGATAAAAATTTGATTGCTGTCTAGAGAAAAGTAAAAAATGCGTAATTTCTGAACCTAATAATTAAAAAAAAAATTTCTTGCAACAATATCGTTATTACTAACCATCAGAACGTTGTGGTTTTATTCCCTCACATCCACTTAAAGGAGTCCTTCTAAGGAACAAAAAAATGTTGAGTAAGAAATATTGATATTTTCATAATAACAAAAAATTGTTTGTTTTCTAGACAAATAAGTTTAACAATTCAAGTGACTTTTCAGGTCCAAAAGTTGTGTCACGACTAGCGTATTACTCTAATTTTTAGTTAGCTGTCCTAACCACTGATTAATAACTAATTATAGGTAAATACTTTGACCAATAACTGACAATAACGATAAAATTATAATCAAAAATGTAATTATATCGGTTGCCTACGTTGGGGTTACGTGATCACAAATGAGAGGAAAAGCAGAAGTATTCTTAGCATTAGTTTCGATTGTTATTACTACCAAATTGTATATTTGTCTGGTGAACCATTTTCGAGGTATTAATAGTATATTATACACCAAGGTTGTGAAGTTTGTCATTATTGCCTTAGCACCGCCCCTCGCGAAATAAGGTGCGTAGGCATTAATGGACTTCACAACCATGGTGTATATAATATTTTTTCCACTACTAGCCAAATTTAAGCCAAAAATAAAAAATAAACATTTTTCTTGTAAAAATCAAGTAGCACAGGAATGCAAATAAATCAAAAAGCATTAAAAGCTACATACGTTGATAAAACAACTGCAACTGATTCACTAAACACTTGTGTGGCATATTTCACCCTCATTTTCTGAAAATTATTCGGAGTAATATCGATTGCCTAGGCGCAATACCACATATCAACATTTTGACAAATTTTCAGGAGAGACAAAAAAGTGTATTATTTCTTTGTTACAGGGCACTAGTAGGCAATTTACATATGTCTAGCTAAAAATTGTAGATTTTACACAACAATATCCTAAAAAATGTTTTAAAATTATTTTTCTGGCAATGCGGTTTGATACGTGGTATTACCTGTTGAACCAGATGTTGATAAGTGGTATTTGACCAAAAATACACAAAATTTAATATAGTACCAAAATTAAAAAATTTATTAGAACTTTTTATAGAAACAAGAAAACATTATGAATAATAAGTAACGTCCAAATAAAACATAAAACCACTTTTAGTTAAAATCTAAGATATTTTATATTAAAGAGTAAACCTTAATCTAATTAGGTACAAATGTAACACCTTTGGTAACTTAAAACTTCTAACAACTATATTGCACTAATAATAATTAGTCTTTATTAAATTGTAAAGAGTCGTAAAATCCATGAAATTCTGGTGCAAGTGTAGATTTTATGTCTTGTAGGTGAGAAAATTTTTGGGCAGATATTTTTAGTTGGTCTGGGAACAAGCCTTCAAGTACGTAGCTAGAATTATCTATTTCGTTGGATCTTTGTGGTAAATCTCGAATTTGTTCGGAAAATTAATCTTATATCCTATAGTGCCTTCAGGAAAATAATGCAGTTCTCTTAGGTTATTGACAGTGGGGTCATTTGTACAACGTCCAGGTCTTATACTTCTGTACCTCATAAGATCTTTATTATCATAATTTTTAAATATTTCATGCGTCAAAATTTCTGCATTTAAGGGAGTCGGTTTTGTCTTGCTTCACGGGTTTTAGTAACATAATCATAAGGTAATGTAATTTCCCGATTTTTTAGTTTTCTTTCAATTAAACTATGGACAGCATCACATTCCATTTGTGTATGTCCGGGTTCCAAGTATTTTTGTGCTACGGGTTTTTTGTTTTTAACGGCATATTGTAGCAGTGCATTCGAGAGTACCACATTGCGATTCTGGTAGCCGCAGCCATCGCTCCACAATATCACTGACAAATCATCTTCGCAATACTTCTCTAAATGATTAATAATAATTGTGGCAAACACAGAGGAACATAGATCTCCCTCAACCTCACTCCAACAATAGTTCCAACATTCATGGGTTTTCAAATTATATACAATAAAATTGTGAACCTTTAATCTAGTTTTAAAATAAAACTTATTAGCGTTGTTTACAAGGCACATTTTCACTGCTTGCACATCCATAACAAATACATGGCACCTACCTTCCTTGGCTTTGTCTTTATCGATATGTTTTGCCTGCCTTGCTTGCTCTTTAAGGGTAATGTGAGTATTATACTCTGTTGTATCAATATTTCCCGCTCTATAAGCCACACAGGTATTGCACTGATCCTTTTTTGGAGTATACAATGCTAAATTAAGATCCTCAAATAACTCAGAAAAGTACCAATAACTTAAAGACTTCTTTTTAGCTTCTAGACACTTTTCTTGATATAATTTATACAAGGTAGCCTTTGACTCAAAATTGTATTCTAGATATTGTTTGGAAGAATATTTTCTGCAGTAATGTGGAGGCATTTTAGGTAGTTCTGCTAAAAATGTTTTTAAATAATTTGATTGGTCCTCTTGTCCGATCTCCTTTTCTGTTTTAGGTTGGGGAGCATCTTTTAAGACTTTCCTAGTCGTTTTGGAAACGTCGGCTGCCGGAATGATACCATTTTCATTTTGCTTACACCAGCTAGACACCATCGCTTCATTCACGCCTAATGTAGAAAGGAACATTTTTTTACAAACTTGTTTTTTTTCTGCACCAACTTGTAAGAAATAGTCGAAAGTTATACTGCGTTTGGAATTTTCTACATACTTTCTTTCGGTAGATTTCATCTTGATAAGCCCAACTACATATATCTTTCGCTGGTCCCAGTTTATTTGTTTCCATAAACTGGAAAAAATTTGGTTTCGTTCTTCTTCAGATATCGAGCGGCAAAATCTGTTCTTATATTTTAAACACTTAGAAGATGTACAAGTTGGTCCCATTACTCTAGCTGATCTTAGCTTGTTATGAAAAATTTTGCCTTGTCTGTTTCTGGTATAGCCTATGTACTCTTCTCCAGCCATCCTCCTGATTCTTGTTTTTGCTCTAGGCCATTCGTCTTTATCAGGTTTTCTTCGACGTTTCTTTTCTTGATCATTTTCATGCATTTCCACATCGCCTTCATTGTTGTGCCTGCCTTCTTGCCGATCAATGAAACCTGTCTCTTCTTCTAGTTCCACTTCGATGGGCAGAACAACTTTTGCCGTTCACTAGCGCCTTCTTCTTCAAATTCTGAGTCTGAACTGAAGTGTTCTTCACCAGGGACGAAGTCTGGATCATGCGGGATATCTTCTTCATTTGATCGAGCGTCATTTTCTTTCTCAACAGGCTCTTCAAAAATTATTTCTATGTTTTTTTCTACAAGACAGGACTGAGCATTCTCCAAAACATGTAACTCCTGATAAGTCGTTTCATGAATATCTTGTGGCAAAATATCGACAATATTTTCTTCATTTTCGAAAAGAAAACTGCTTTCCAGTGCACGTTGAAGAATGTCATTACCTCGAATTGTATTGGTTTCTTCTCTAATGCAACTCTTGTTGTCTTTTATTTAACCTGATGAAGAGCTTTGGATATTAAAATTGTCTAAAACTGTATCATCCTTACGAAATTGTATGTTTTCTTTTGCTAGCAGAACCAAACGTTTGCCTATGGATGTCATAGTGGAAGACTGAACAAAAAAAGTTTTATTAGCAAAATTTTGAAGACAAAAGTAAATCTTACTTAGGTCAATAAAGTGGTAAAAATATCGTCTGTGGTTTTCTTAGTTCATAGCGGTTTAAAGTCGTAAGTGGTAAATCTTTGTGTTAATATTTTTTGCAAATATTTAAAAAATTCTCCCATACAATACGTTTTCAATAAGTACTAGAGAATTGTGAAAAACTGCAAAATTGCCTCTGATAGAGTTTTTTGTAAAGAAGTTGTGAATTTTGAAATAACCGCCAAATTTATCCCCAAATACTTTTTAGCTCTAATAGACACGGAATAGGGAAAAACATTTTTTCGGCTTTTCGTATCGGCATAAAAATATACAAAAAACATAATAATATAGAGATAGTGCGACAATAACATCATTAAGTATTATATATTTTTAAAATTGCCGTTTGAAATAGCACGTAACATAAATATGAGCAAATTTGTAATACCTCGTATCAACAAATGAACTTTTAATCATAACTTTAACTAGTTTTTATTTTGATATTAAATAAAATAATTAATTAGATAAATAGAAGAAACCATCCTACTATGTTTTACAGAAAAAAAATAGAAACTTACCTTTAATTTTCACAAAAACACAAAAATGGCGAGAGCAAAATCATCCATCCTGCTTGTCATATAAACACTGATGATACTATTTCCACTGGGTTACCGACTCCAATTGATACGTGTTATTGCAAATTCCGATTTGCCGCGTTTGTTTTGCAAGATATTACGCTGAGCTTCTAATAGATAGCGCGCAATGTTCCACTTAATATCAAAAACATAATAACTCATTTTCGGCAAAATTGTTGATACGTGGTATTGCGCCTAGGCTATCGATATATAAATTAGTTGATTTAGGAGCCAATCGCAGCGGTTTAGATTTGTCTGACATGTAGAAATTTTTAATGTCCTTTCAAGATGCTTTTTTGTTATTAAAGATTATATCGTATTTAATCAAGTTAGTTTGCGCCGACTTCAATAAATAGGGGACATCCAAGAAATAATAGAGTTTCTTATCGTTTATGAGAAGGTATGGTTTTTCCGGTGATACATCTATTCTTTTAATTAGGTTTCGAAAATTTTACTACTGACCTAACATTGACACCGCATTGTAGTTGTAGCTTTTTTAGGCAGTCTAATACTATCGACTTCAATTTGTCAACTTTACATATCGTATTTGTAAAGATGTAGCACAAGGGTTGTTTAAATTTTTTATATATAACTCTAACCATGATCACGTAGCAGTTTGAGCTGGCAAAAAATTTAAAACCTACTTTAATATTAACATTTTGAGGCTCGTAAAATATAATTTTAGTAAAAATTGTTTGTATTCCTCTATATATCTCCTGCTTCTTAGTGGTTTATATTTTAAGTTCACTTGGCCTGTCACATTTTGTGCTCTGCTTTCATGAAGTAATCGTTGGGAGATGTTAACTCCAATTGAAGTGCTTTCTTTTCACGTTGTAATTTAAGAATGTTCCTACGTAATTTTCTTTACCTAAGAGTACTTGAGCTGCAAGTTTGGGTAGTTTTGGTATAGCTAGAGATGTTAACGGGCATTTATTGCTTCGCCAATATACCTTGCATCATTTGAATATTGGGTTTCAGAAATTGACACTTGTAATTCATTTAGGAATGGCAAGTGTTCGCCACATACTCGTTAAGTTTTTAGAGTCGACATTTTTATGCAACAGATCGAACCTTCCACATTCTGTTAACCATTCAAAACACCTACAACAAAATGTTTGTAATTTACTTAAAATTCTTCATGTAACTTAACTCGCCTGGTTAAATCTCCTTTGGGAAACTTGAAAAAATTGATTCTACCATCATATTTAATAAATAAATAAATTCAGGTTATGTATTTGCGGTTATGGAATGGGGCGCGAATTTTAAACTAATGGCATTTATTTATTCACATAATTTTATCGTGTTAGGTAATTTTAAGCAGCAAATACGTTAAAGATAATCTCCTGGATATACAAAATTATATTTCACTCGTTTTTTTTTTTTTTTTTTTTTTTTTTTTTTTTTTTTTTTTTTTTTTTTTTTTTTTTTTTTTTTTTTTTTTTTTTTTTTTTTTTTTTTTTTTTTTTTTTTTTTTTTTTTTTTTTTTTTTTTTTTTTTTTTTTTTTTTTTTTTTTTTTTTTTTTTTTTTTTAAATTTTTTTTTTTTTTTTTTTTTTTTTTTTTTTTTTTTTTTTTTTTTTTTTTTTTTTTTTTTTTTTAAATTTTTTTTTTTTTTTTTTTTTTTTTTTTTTTTTTTTTTTTTTTTTTTTTTTTTTTTTTTTTTTTTTTTTTTTTTTTTTTTTTTTTATACAGGGTAGCTTTTATGTATGGAACCAAGGCTCTGTAGCCAAAACGGTTGAAGGCATCATTCTGGAAATTTTAGGGATCAAATCTGAAGCTATTTCACATAATTTGACACAATCAAAAATTTCTTTGCTCGATAATTTTTGACACGGCCGCCATCTTGAATTTTTTAAATAGCAAGATGGGTCATGTGATATATCATTTGAAAGCTTATTTTATTTACTTTGCAACTGACTAGAAACATTGAAGTTGTATTTGGAGGAAATACCTAAAAATTTATTCTAATAATTATTTCTGCAATTATTTGTATTATCGCCTTTTTAATTTAGGTGGCGATGCTTTTGACACGTTACCTAGGTGACGTTACCTAGGTAACGTTATAACGTCAAAACATCAGTTATTCTCATTACTAGTTCATTATTATTCAATAATTAGAACCGTCTCGTAAAAATGAATCAGCTAACTGAATCAGAAAGATTACAAATTCTTATGATGGTTGGTTACGGCGATAGAAAACGCACGCATAAAGAAGTTTGCCAACTCTTCAATGCTGAAAACCTGATAGGAATCCTATAGTGAGATCTACTGTGACCAAGACTTTACGACGGTATAATATCACTGGGAGTGTTAAGAACCGTCGCAGAAGTGGCCGACCAACAACAGTGGCTACAGAGGATAATTCACTGGCAGTATTAATGGATGTAGTTCATCAGCCCAAAACATCAGCATATCAGCTTGCACTAAACCATAATATGTCTCGATATTCAGTTCAGAAAATTCTAAAGCATCACAAATATCATCCTTACAAGGTACATTTAGTACAAGAATTATCGGAAGACGATTTTGATAGACGTGATCAGTTTTGCGAGAACATTATGGAAGCAATTGCGGAGAATAACAATTTTGCAAGTTCCATTTTGTTCTCTGATGAGGCCACATTTACTCTCAATGGCGCCGTAAATAGACACAACTGCCGATATTATTCCGACACGAATCCACATTGGATGGAAACAGTGCACACCCAGTATCCTCAAAAATAAATGTATGGTGTGGCATAATTGGAGGTAGAATTATTGGACCATTTTTCATAGAAGGGAATCTCAATGCCAACAGTTACCTCAACATCCTACAGGAGAATGTTATCCCTAGGATTGTGGAACTTTTTCCAAACGTGGACGACCCAAATGCTGTTAGGGGCGATATCTGGTTTCAGCAGGACGGTGCCCCACCCCATTATGGGATAAACGTTCGAAATTATCTAGATGAAACTTTTCCAAGACGCTGGATAGGGAGAAGGGGAACTCTCAGTGGCCAGCCCGGTCACCTGACTTGACCCCTCTGGACTTTTTCTTGTGGGGCCATTTGAAAAGCTGTGTATACAAGAACAGACCCTACGATTTAAATGAATTGAGAAACCGTATTGAAGCTGAGATTGCAGCTATTCCAGAAAATTGGTTGATAAATTCGATTAATTCTTTCTAAATCGTATACATTACTGTCAGGAGGTAAATGGTTCACATTTTGAGCATTTAATTCGCTAAAGTATTTCAGTTTTCTTAAGAACATTGACTTTCTACATACGATGTTATTTAAATCTAATGATTCTTGTTTCTCCATGTAAGTCTTATTGTTCCTTTTTTTCTCGATAATTATTTCGTGAGCAGTAAATTAATTTGTATTTTTTCTGAGCGTATTTTTACCATCCAACTCAAATATTCAAACTCAGTTACAAAGTAAATAAAATAAGCTTTCAAATGATATATCACATGACCCATCTTGCTATTTAAAAAATTCAAGATGGCGGCCGTGTCAAAAATTATCGAGCAAAGAAATTTTTTGATTGTGTCAAATTATGTGAAATAGCTTCAGATTTGATCCCTAAAATTTCCAGAATGATGCCTTCAACCGTTTTGGCTACAGAGCCTTGGTTCCATACATAAAAGCTACCCTGTATAACCCCTTTCTTTTAAATAAAAAAGCCCCTTTTTTTGGAGTAACCCCATAACTAGCCAAAGGAAAAGGAGATATATATTTTTAATGAAAATGAAAATTGTTAGGGTGCAAAAAAAACCAATCGATTTTAAAATAAAAAAAAATTTTTTTTTAATTTTTTTTTTTTTTTATTTTAAATTTTATTTTTGTAAAAAATTTGTTGGATTTTGGTTTACGTTTTTCCTTTGGTTTCTGGGACGGTAAAATAAATATATACAATTGCAACAAAACAACAAACACTATAAAACCAAAACGGAGCAAACATTCCAAAGCTAGAAGTTAGCACCATGAATACTTTTGTCGATACTAGTAAACATGTACCGTATGTTATGATAATGATACACAATGAATGGTTTTTAACACTAGGATCAATCACTTCCCTAACATTAAAGTAGGCACAGTACTAAATCCAGACGAAAATACTACTACGTACAAAATTAATCCAAACAGTGGTAACCAATTAACAGTTGCAACATCTATTTGCAATTTCTCGTAAAAAAAAAATAAATTCCTTCAATCATAAGACTTAACCCACAGCCTAATGCGGAAAACAGCAACGCGCGTCTGCGTCCAATTTTATCATTATAACAAGAAAACAATGACATAATAATTACTTGTATTGCACTATATAAAACAGACGATTGAAAACTTGATAGTTCACTACCAGACGCGTTAAAAATATATTGATTAAAATAAACAATTGCGGGATATCCACTAAACAGTTGGAAGCATCTTGTGCCGAACCCAACAAGTAGTCCAAGGCGATTCTCTCGTATTAAAAATACGTCTTTAAGACATCCAGATTTTTGACTAACATTTGCAATAAGCGCTGCCAATTCCTCGTCCACATCATTTCTCCATCTCAGTTTTTGCAAAGATTGCTTTGTTTGATCGACGTCACCTTTTCTTAAATAGTAGTAAGGCGATTCTGGCAAAAACGAAATAAAAAAAGCTGTCAGGAATGGCACCCATACAAAAATATATGCCGTAGTCCTTACGTTAAAGTAACTACCCACAATATTTATCAATAAATGACCAACGAAGAAAAGTATTGAAACGGCGGCACCCCAAGTTCCGCGCACATTTGGAGTTGTTACTTCTCCTATGTACCCAGGTATCGAAAAAAATAATATTCCTTCTGCAATTCCTGCCATAAATCTTGATATGTAAAAATCCCATGCATTTTTTGCAAAAATCACCATAACCCATGCCAATATCTGCGGAATAGCCATGAATAGAATCATTACTTTATCGCCAACAAAATTTCCAAGCACAGCAACTAAAGGAGCGGTAGTTATTAGCCCTATACATGACACAACTCCAAAATATGAACATTCATCTATGGTAAGTGGTTCTATTTTAGAAGAATTAGAAATGAGTATCGGAATAGATGGTGAACTCCATGCAAATAAGGTTCCACATATAATTGAACCAGAGCTAGCTGAAAATTGTTCTTTAACTCTTAACAATAAACAAATCAATGTATACCTATTATTATTGTTAATATTTGAGGCCAGTTATGATTTGTATCTCCATAAGGATGTATTTTCTGTAACAAACGCATTGTGGCGTCAAATAGAAAGACACTAATGTATGTATATGTATATTTTTACTAATTGTAATGCGTTGGACCATTCAGTTTAATTATTTAAAAGCGAGAAATACACGTTCAATGTTTAAGCGGAACAAATTTCTTGCACAACAACTGATTATTGAAAGTATAATGTTAAATAATTACGGCTACATTCCTTAAAACATTTTGCTGATTTTATAAAAACTATACTATGGTATTTGAAAGGATAAGCATGAATTTATGGTTATCAAGATTTTCGTGCTTTTTTATTTTGTATGTTTATTTTAAAAACGTACATACATTATAAACAGGATTTCTCGTATTTACAATAAGCAATTAAATGAAATGTATGAACGTTTCAAGTAAATTAAACTGTTATTAATGCAACAATAAATAAATTTAATTTAAATTAAATACAAAAAAAGAGAACTATCTACAACTACCATACAACAATCTGCAAATAATAACATATAATGCATATAACTATTGATTATACAACGTAAAGATAATATACCAATAAAAAACATGATGAAAAATCAGTTGGTTTTCTTCTATCTAAGATTTGTAATACTACCAACACTAGGTAGGTGTTTAGTAACGAGTAACGAGTTACATTAAAGGAGTCCCGATATTGCTTGGTTAACATCAACCTGAGTAGGTGGTGGTGAAGAATTCAATTTAAAGAATTTGAACACTCATAAATTACGTTTGTCTGTACTAGTACAGCTTCACTCAGCAAACATGATAGTCGGAAAATATGTCAACTAAAATAATTAATTTGAAATTTTGCCACGATAAATGATTTAACCAATCACGTTTGAGAATTTTAAGTTGGTACATTCGCATGTAAAAGCAAATTGTTTACAGTTTAGAGTTGACATTTTTTCGCGTGCTTTTTCTTAATTTATTACAAATTCCTCACAGTATTACTCTTGTTTACCAAAATCAGTTTTTTTGAAAACTACTTCATTTGATTTTCGCAGTAAAGGTATGTATTTTAAGTGTTTTAATAAAATGTAATTTTAATGTTATTTTTATGTTTTAAGGTTATCTTATTATGGCTGGAACTACGAAGAAAACTATACATTCTGAGGCTCGAAACATTATCAATAATGTTATACAATTCTTCGATAGACAAAAAGCTGCTGGTGAATGGGCATTCCCTTTAGAGAAGGCAACTGAACTTGCAGCGGCTGCTGTTGGGAAATCGATGGCTACTATTTTGAGGATCAGAAAGAAGGTGCTGCGACTGACAGTGAACTACTGCAATCACCATCAAAAAAAAGAAAAAGCGGAGGATCCAACAAAATAATGATGGATGAGTGTGATTTGGGAATTTTAAAAGAACAGTGCAAGAGGTTTACACGGTTGACAAGCAAGTGCCCACGTTAAAAATTTTAGTGAGCAAGATGCAAGATAAGATTAATTACACTGGCGGACAAGAAACTATTCGAAGGCATCTATTAAGGATTGGCTTCCACTTTAAAAAATGTGAAAATCGAAGAAAATTACTTATGGAACGTAACGATATCGTAACTTGGCGTTCTCGTTATTTACGAAAACGGAGGGAAAACGCTGCTCTCGGAGAGAAGAAAAAGCCGGTTACTTATTTAGACGAAACTTTTATTCACCCATCTTATGGGGTGAGTAAATGCTGGCAGTCAAAGGACCAACCAGGTGTATATAAAGCTGATCGTTCTGGTCAGCGATACATTATTGATACACGCAGGTGGTGAATATGGATTTGTAAACAACGCATTGTTAATTTTCAAATCTAAGAGCAAATCAGGAGATTACCACGATGACATGAATCATCACAATTTTATACAATGGGTTGAAAAACAGTTAATTCCGAATTTGCCTCCAAAAGGGATCGTTGTTATGGATAACGCACCATACCACAGTGTTCAAATTAACAAACCCCTACCCAAGCCACAAGAAAGCAGGAAATTAGAGACTGGCTTGAAAATAATGAGGTTTCAACAACTGGGGACATGAGGAAAGCTGAATTGTTAGAACTGGTGAATAAGATTAGCCACACTAAAACATTCTATGTGGATGAAATTTAAAAAAAATGGACATACTGTTTTACGCTTGCCTCCATATCATTGCGACCTTAATCCAATCGAATTCATATGGAGCTTAGTTAAACATAAAGTCGCAATGAAGAACGTACAGCAAAGTGCCAAGGATATCGAGGTGTTAGTGAGAAACGCTTTTGCAGAAGTCACAGCATCAGATTGGCAAAAACAGTGCAAGCATGTGGATCAATTGGCTCAAGAAATGTGGGAGAATGATGGATTACTTGACGAAGTAGTGGAAAAATTGGAATTTGTAGTGAATACTGGTTTGTCGGAAGATGACACAAATTCGGAAGAAGAATATGAAACTAATTAATGGAATTGTTTAAATTATATTTCTGTTCAATTTATTTTTTTAATTTAAAAATTAATTTGTGTTATTGCCAAGGAAATAACTTATTCATTCATTAGATTAAATATAAATCTAATACATTTAAAATAAGCAGAAGAAAATTTGTAAATCTTTAAAATTATTTAAAATGTTTCTGTAGAACTGAATATTGTTACTAAAAATGTTGCGTTATTGTTATTAAGTTTAATACAGTATTTCTTTCAAATTCTTAATTTTCTGTTTATAAATTTGTTCCGTTTTGATCTTGTTAAAAGATTTACACATATTATGCAGCACACAATACATTTGTGTGTATCAAATAAATCACATTTAAATACTTTTTTTCGGAATGTACCTTACACGCTCTATAGCGTCAGTATCCCCCTCACCAACTATCTTGTTTGCTGAGTTTAGCTGTATGTAATTCTGTGACTTGGCATTGAAAAATGTTATCGTTAACAAAATGCTTCGTAGTATTTTTTATATGTGAGCGAAGCGTTCTACTATAATCAATGGTTCTACGTTCTTCAATTATACTATTGTTACCTTTTACTTCGGTCCTGAGTTTACTAAAAGTAACACACACTTCTTCTTTGCGAGGATCATTTTAAAATTATTTTAGAAGTGTACCGTACTGGATACGATTGACTTCGATAAAATTGGTTTTTATTTTAGAACAGAATTCATCTAAACTAGCTATGTCAAACATGCGGCCCACTGAGCATTTTCCTGCGGCCCCGAATCAATTTTGAAAACAGCCATGTAATGCGGCCCGCGAGCCTGTTAAAAACCGAAAATAAAGTACTGTGATGATGAACTAAGATGCGCGCTCAACCTAAAAGCCTGGCTTGTTCCGGAAAGTTCTATCGCGCGAGAACACAGATGACGCTACCTGAACACTCTGGAAAGAACTGTCGAGAAATCACAATCCGTATATAAGCCAATACCGCTCGATTCAGTTCAGTTGTTCAGTCAGTTATGAGTCAGTTGCGATAGAATTGCGAGTTTAGTTGCGTACTTATTGTTACAACACGTAACAGTACTTATTGTTATTTATTTCGGGTAAAGTTTTTAACATGTCTGTTTCAAAACCAAGTGGAAGTAAGAGGAAACTTGGAGATGAGCATCGTATCTTTCAAGAAAAGTGGGAATTAGAGTTTTTTTGCTGTGAAGTGAAAGACAAAATTATTTGCTTGATTTGTAACAGTACAGTCGGTGTCCCAAAATTATATAATATAAAACGTCACTATGATAGTCATAAAACTAAGTTTGACAAGTATACAGGCATGATTAGAAACGAAAAGTTAAAACAGTTAAAATCACGGTTAAAAGATCAACAGCTTATGTTTACACGTCCAAAGCAAGAAAATGAATCTGCCGTTCAAGCGAGCTACGTACTGTCGGAGTTGATCGCAAAACACTCAAAACCATTTGTTGAAGGTGAATTTATAAAAGAGTGCCTTGTAAAGGCCGCGAAATGTAAGTCCCGGGAGCGTGAAGGCTTTTCAAAATATATCCTTGTCCCGGAATACTGTCACTGAAAGAGTTACCGAGTTGGCTGCCAATATAAGCGAACAGATAAAAACAAAATCAGACTCTTTCATTGCATTTTCTATTGCCTGTGACGAAAGTACAGATGTGTGTGGTGTGGCGCAACTCGCTGTTTTTTCTTCGTGCTGTTGATAGAGATATCAACGTTTATGAAGAATTGATGGAATTAGTACCATTGCATGATACAACAACTGGGGAGGATATTTTCAATGCTGTTTATGGACTTCTGCAAAAGTACAATTTAGATTTGTCAAAACTGTATTCCGTTGCAACAGATGGAGCTCCTTCAATGACTGGAGTAAATAATGGCTTCATTAAAATATTACAAACAAATATCAGAGAAACGGGCAGTGACAAACCAGATTTTCATCATGTTTATTGCATAATCCACCAAGAAGTTTTATGCTCAAAAGTGATCAAGTTGGAAAGCGTTTTACAGTCAGTGAAAAAAATGATCGGTTTTGGAAACTCAAAGAAGAAATACGCCTTTTCATGGAAGTGAAAGAACAAGATGTCAGCTTATTATCCGACGTACCTTTTTTACAAGATCTTTCATTTATGGTAGACATCACAAAACACTTGTCGGACTTAAATACGAAATTGCAAGGACCACGTCAAGTTATAACAGATATGCATGATCATGTTAAAGCTTTCAAGTGTAAGATGATGCTGTGGAAAAACCAGTTAGCGGTGGATAATCTGTCACATTTTCCGACTTGCAAGGCGTATCAGGAAAGTACAAGTGGCCCAATATCATACAAAATGTATACAGAGAAAATGGGAAGCCTTCTGTCAGAATTTGAAAAGCGTTTTCAGGATTTTAAGTCCCAAGAAAACAATTTTTCTTTATTTACTGGTCTTTTCACTATCGATATTGATAAAGTTCCCCTCACTTGCAGATGGAAGTGATTGAGATTCAGTGTCAAACCCATTTAAAAGAAACATTTGATAGTGTTGGTACATTCGAATTTTATAAGTACTTGCCTTTTCAATACCAAGAAATGAGAAAACTTGCCTGTAAAATCCTGTCAATGTTTGGAAGTACCTATAAGTGTGAACAATTATTTTCTTTGATGAAAGGAAACAAGTCTCCCGCAAGATCGCGATTGACGGACGCACACTTGGACACAGTTTTAAAAGTTATTTCCGCCGATAAATTCACGCCACAAATAGACAACTTAATTAAAGACAAAAGATGTCACATATCTGGCAAAAGAAGTTAATGTTTGTAAGTTTTTGTAATGTCCTTTTTATTGGAAATTTAATAAATATACTTCTAACATAATAGTACTTTTTTTCGTTAAGATTTTCAGTAGTTTGTCTTCTTTAAGATTAGGTTTTGCGGCCCACCTAGTCTATGGTCTTCATGCTTTTGGCCCACCAGTGACTTTGAGTTTGACATGGCTGATCTAAACATTCAGTGCCGGACTGGCTAGGTCGGCACGTCGGCAAATTCTGAGGACTCACAGCCTTCGGGGGCCCACCTCGAGTCTCAAATAAAAGAAATACAAATAAATAAAAAAAAACCTATAAACTGTATTACAATTTTTTTTTAAAGATAAATGTTTTCATATGTAATCTAGAACCAAACAATAGAACCGACCGTCGACCTGCAAAATTGGTACTTTAGGTTTCTTTTATTCACCGCGGCAGGTCGCAGCGGTCCATCGCTGCGACAGATCGCTGTCCCAAATTTGTAGGCGGCAAGTCGCTGCGATCGATCGATGTTGCGTGGAGGGGGTAGAACTGCTGCCAACCACATTCGGCACTCACCCACGAACACTGAATCCCTGACCGTACACAGAATGGATCCGTGTGTTTTGGCGTATGCATATTTAAGAGTACAGTCAAAGGAGCGACGTAAGATGCGTTGGAAAGTGCATCCCATAAATCAAGCTCGATATGTAGATGGTGCATTTAGAAACCTGTATGGACTGTTGAGATACGACAGTAACAAGTTTTATAACTATTTTCGAATGTCGGTGCCATCATTTGATGAACTTGCTTTGAAAGTTAGACAGACCAAGACTACAACACATGAAATACTCCAAGGACTTGATTTTTCAATAGAAGAGATGCTATCTGTTACACTCAGGTAAAGAAAAAAATAATTTTTACAATTTTTAAAAAGAACGACACAGTATATCTGGGATCTTAAATGAATTAAGTAGTTTTGAAGGTGCAACTAATGATTTTAAATGCAATTGTACTAAAGAATTATTGACTGCATCAAAATAAAGAGAAAATCAAGGCTAAATTTTTCCAGAAACATTTAGTTTGCCAGATATCTGCCATTTTGTATTTTTTACAAAACAAATTATCTCAGAATTTTTTCAACCAATCTTCATGAAACTCTTTATATATGTTAAGGTAGAAAGACCTATTGTAGAAATAAAATCAAATTGGTCCAATTGTAGTTTTGTTTTATTTCAGTTTAGTTAGTTACGTGCGAACAGTCGACCAACTCAAACGTACTCGACACACAGCCGAACTTTCATTCATTAAATTTCAAGTAATTAATTGTATTACATGCAGTATTACAATTTATTATTAGTCATATCAATAAACCCAGTTTTCCAGTTTAATTTACATTTCGAAATCACCCTCTGAGTAGTAGTAGTCGTTTGACATCTCCGTGTTGGAAAGGCCTCTGAGGTTGAAAAAATCACTTGACGCAACCTTCTCCTGATGCTGACATGCAGAAAGATTCACCCCAGATGGCGACGGACCCTCCTTGTGTATCTCTAAAGTTTTATCCCGACTCATTGGTTGCAGATCATGGTACTTCTTACCTCCTGTTTCGCCCAATGTATGTGAGGTAACCGTGTGATTTAGCAGTGGTTGTTGATTTAAATGTACTTGTGATTGTTTACTCGTTCGGTACCCGAAGCAATTATTGCCTGATGGTAGTTGTTGTGCGGTTGTTAGTGTTGATGTTGATGGGAAGCGTCATTTGACCTTCGTGTCGTTATGGAGACTGGTGAAGCAGTTACCTCTGTAGAAGAGTGTTGAGAGTACTCGTAAGCCATTTTCATGAACTCCATTCGTAGTTGTATTTTTTTATCAATTGGAAGTGGCTTCTCAAGTGGAAGTAACGAAATCATCACATTCATCTGCGACCGAATTTTCCTTTGCTTTTCCAAAAGAATCTAAGTAATTTTCTAACTTGTTTTCTAACCTTTGTTTCCTTCTACGATACGTTGTAGACCTACTTGAAAATGATTGTTCTTCGTCAGAAATTACGGTCCTTTCTACTTCTTCTGCACTGTCGCTGTCATCTTCTGGAGATGGTGTTTGTGAAACAATAGGAGATGCTTCTGTTCGTCCTAATGCTATAGAACTGTCTATAAAAGACATTTGCGCTGCGTACATTTTTTTTTCTTGCTTAGCCAGATTTTGTTTTTAGTGATTTAAGGTATCTTCTGTAACTGTCCTTTATGTTCATCCACTTTCCTTGGAGCCCCTGGCCTGAAAAAGAAAAGAACTTTATTCAGTTGTTTTGAATTTTTAATTTTTAATAGGACACTTTTTTTCAGGTATCTGGGCTCAGGATGCTCTATATGGATTTACATTACATGTACAGAATTGGGACAGCAACAATATCCTTAATTGTGCCAAAAATATGTCATTTGCTGTGGATTTCTCTGGAAAGTGAAGTGTTTCCAAAGTTCATTGAGGACTTTTGACGACAGACGGCGGAAGGCTTTAAACAACGAGCTTATTTCCCCATTGTATAGGTGCTGTAGACTGTAAACATATACGGATTATTAAACCGGAACATTCGGGTTTAATTTACTTCAACTACAAGAGCTATTTTTCAATAGTTCTGTTGGCCATTGCAGAGAGTAATTGTAATTACAAGTTCATTTACGTCGATATTGGGTGCATGGGTAAAGACGCTGACCCAACAGTATTTGACTGCTCGACTTTTGGAAAGGCATTCCGTGATGAAACGCTAAACATTCCAGTTCCTGACACAATATCAACTAGCACCCAACCACTTCCTTACGTACTAGTTGGAAATGAAGCGTTTGGTATTCATGTCAATCCTTTCCCAGGACGTAACATGACACGAAAGACAAGGATTTTTAACTACCGGCTCTCATCAGCCCGCAGATTTGTAGAATGCACATTTGGTCTTCTAACAAATAAGTGGAGAATATTCCACAGACCAATAAATCTTCGATTATGCAATGCCCAGAGTGTTGTAAAAACCTACGTGCGTGAAAGGGACGGCTACCGGTTCCAAGATACCCTGCAAGTGACTGGGCTATATGATATCCAGCATGAAGAAAGTCAGCGTTTGTCACGTGGCATCAAGACTGCATATGTCTACAGAAATTACTTTGTACGTACTTCAACAGTACCGAGGGGAGAGTACCATGGCAAGATGACAAAGTTTAGCTGTTTTTGTGTTCGATGTGAAGGGAAGTTTGAATAGTAGATTGGTACTTTTTTAACGGCCACCATATTAAACACATAAGTGTCTATTTTTTGGCATAATTTCCATATTACAAATATTTCTTCCAAACAAATTGTTATAATCTGCGTTTGAAAAAAAAATACATTTGCAACATAGCAAGAGCCGCTAAATCAGAAAAGTGGTTTTGACAAACAAAATTATAGCTGTGAAACGTTTGAAAAGATAACTTATCGTAATTAATGAGGTGTATAATAAATTAAATTTAACAACATCATGCATAATTTACAAGCACATTTTTTATGAGTGGCTTTTTTATTAGTTCATGCTCTGATTTTACATAATTACAAAAAATATACATAATTTTCTACTTACAAAATTTAGCTTTCTCTTTGGCTGTTGAAGTTTCAAACTGGGGGTAAAACAATGTGCACAGTTCGGACCAATGTCGCTTCTTCAAATCTCTGTCCTTGTAGTCATCTGATGCAGTATCCAAACGCCTTAATTTAACTTTATCTATAAATCGTTCTTTATTAATTCGGTTACCACTAATAACGAAGTCATTTCGTGTTGTACACCACACAAGTTTTATTATCAGCTTTTAACAACAGGACACAGCTGAATAACAAAGCCACGTGACGTGATGTTCAAGGTGACTTGGGTTGGTAAAACTGCGAGAGCGGGAGCGGGCTGACGCGTGGAATAAATGGTCCTATTCAACCCAATGCATATAGGAACCGCTCGCTGCCAGCGATTTCTAAGTGCAGGCGACTGAATTTACAAAACGTCGTGACACACCGCTACTTCTGAGACCGCTCCTTTTTGAATAAAAGTACCTATTTAGGGCAATGCACTTACAAAATCGCGGCGACAGGTCGCTGGGAATAAAAGAAGCCTTAATTCGAGTAATGCAATGTAATTGCGATTCAAATATTAATTTAACTTCAACATCAGCAGTTAGTCATGTTCTCGCGCAACTGCGTGGGCTTGCGTCAATAAAACATACTTTCGCAAGTAACGAAGATAACAAATAGCAACTGCAGTAAAAGATTTAAAGTTTTAAGAACGAAGATATCAATTGCCCCGGATGTTTCTGCTAAATGTCGCGACACAACCGCGAGCAGAATGGAATTAAAATAAAATCAACTCTAATCAATAAATAGATAATATTTCCTTTTTAGTTGTAGTTTACATTTTTTGTTTATGCAAAATTAGTAGTTACATTTATATAAGGTTTCTTATTCATTTACGATTATCATTACTTAATCATCGCACATGATGGATCTTATAGTTTAGTAAAGATTGCCAATTACTTGATGAGGTTTTTTTTTTAATTTCTTGATTACGTAATATTTGAATGTACCCTTATGTCTATTATCATGTTTATGTTTAAGCTAGCTGCTACTCGTAAAACACGAATCATTTACACAAGTAAAATTGTAAGACCGAAACACCTCAACAATGTCAAGATAATTGTGGTATATCATGAAAGTTCATCTAGAGATATCAAATTTAAACAAATTTTTAAATTGTCGTGAGTAGAATAGACCAGAAATATACGTGAATATTATAAATTTTTACACTGTAGTACGCAATTTCTACTATTAATCTTTTCTTTGCTTTCATCGAAGCTCAAGTGGATCGAAAACAATCTTCGCCACGACAGTCACTTTCAGACTCTGAAATAGCCAATAAGGGTAAAGCATACTATCCGGTACTGATGCAATCTTTGGTGACGACAATATCTCTAATTCATCTGAATCAGAAGAACAGGACTCTTGTGATGAAAATGTATCTGTCAGAAGAAACCTAGTGAATTGTATAAGCCCTAACGTAAACGATCATGTTACTGTTAAAAAAGCATTTTTGCAAAAACATCCTATACAGATTACCGATGTACAAGGAAAGAAACTCCCGTTTGATCCCAGTAATCTTTACTACAGAACTTTACCTAGTGGAGAGAAAGTAAAAAAAAAATGGCTTTCATACTCTTTTCAGTTAAATAAAGTGTTCTGTTCAACATGTATGGCTTGTGGTGGAAAAGACAACAGGGTACGAAGTAAATCAAAAACATATATACAAGGCTGTGGAAATTCATGAAAATTCGAGATACCATCAAAATTCTGTCACAGTAGCCCTTCAGCTATTCAAAGAAGGAGATATGAATCTTACCTAAATAGCAACCAAGCCAAATACCGATAGAAACAAACTGATATAAGGAGGAAAGTTGTTCAGCGCCTTGTAGACATAACACTTTTCATTGGAAGACAAGGATTGACTTACCGAGGGAGTGAAGAGGCAAGTTATTCCCTCAGCCAAACAGGAAACCCTGGAAATTTTTTAGAGTTGGTGTTACTTCTTTTAGAGTATGATGTGGTACTAAAAGCACACGTTGAACAGTGCATAGAGGAGAGAAAAAAAAACCAATTAAATATTTAACAAACAGTCGAAAAGTAGGAGAAAAGACGAAACATTTTGGAAGAGGATCACTACTAACATTCTTATCTAAAACTTTTATTAACAAATTAATAAGAACAATAGCGAACATTAGAAGGCAATGGTTTTAAAAAATTTGTCCGATAGCATAATTTGCAGTTTAATGATTGATTCTACACAAGATGTAGCAGTCATGGACCAGCTAGCAATCTGTGTTTGCTACGTTGTACAAGGAAAGCTGTATGAGCGTCTTTTGACTTGTGTGTTGTATAAGACTCCAGTGGTCAAGAACTCTTCCAAACCATTACAACAAATTTAGCTAAACATGGAATATCTCTTAAAAACGTAGTAGCATGTTTTTTCGATGGGGTTGCTAATATGAAAAGATGTTACAATGGAGTTCAAGCCCATCTACGGAAAGAAAACCTTAATATAATATACACCCACTGCATGGCGCATGTATTAAATTTAGTTATGGCAGACTCTACTATAAATTGTCTTCAGACTGAAAATCTGTTTGGTTTGGTGGAAGAGACTGCTTGTTTTCTCAGTCAGTCTTACAAAAGAATGACAGTTTGGACAGAGAACACAAAAACACGCTTCAAAGGTCAAGAAAAGCTATATAAATTATCGAAGATTGGGGCGACTAGGTGGTGGAGTAAGCATAAAGCACTCAGTTCTATAGTTGACTTTGAATCAATTTCAGAAGATTTTAACGATTCTTGGAAGTTGGTGAATCTTTTCTATGTATTGTCAGATATTTCCGAAGGAAACTTTGACTGTAAGACCAAGTTTACAGCTCGAAACCTCATCAGTCCATGGACTAAATTCGAAAATATATTCACTTCTTTCATCATATTAGATTTATTCAAAGTGACTTCACCAGTGTGTGTTTTTTTACAAAGTAAAAGTATGGATTATTCTGTAGCGTGGAGATTAGTTAAAAGCTTGCTACAACAAATCCGAGAAAAGAGAGAAGATGCATACTTTCAGAAACTACTAAGAATGTGTAAAAGGTACACTACTTGCATCAATCAACAGTTTGAAAACATAAACGAACTGGAAGTGGAAGTAGACTTTTCAGAAAAAAAATTGCAAGAAAAAAGAAAATGCCAGGAGAACTTGACCAAGATGAATCACATTCCATTACCGCAACAGAAAAGTTTAGAGCCCTGTACTTTAACATTTTAGATACTGCTATGAACAGTATTGAAGAACGATTTTTAGTGAATAAGGATTTATTGGATGACTGTGCTACATTGGACCCCAAAAACTTCAAAAAAATGTTATACGACTTCAGCTATAATGTTCCTGAGAGTTTATTAATAACATTAGCAAAGGTAACAAATATTAGTAGATCTGAACTTATTACGGAACTAAAACAGTTTGCCACCAATGATGATGTCTTTAAGTTATCCTTGGAAAAAGATCGTGCTGAAAGTGTCAATTGGGATGATCAAAGATTAACTTGATGACGATAAATCTCTATGTAAAAATGAAAACAAAATTAGATGTTCTCAATGTTTATCATGTGCATTCGCGGTAGTATATAACCTGCCTTCTCAATCAAGGCTTTTCAATAATTTATATTCAGCTTAGAAATATCTTCTCCATGTACTCCAGTTTCATGTGAGAGGGTATTTTCAAAACTTAAAATTATAAAAACAAAATTGAGGAATTCACTAGGACAAGAGCTTTTGAGTAGCTTAATTTTCATAAACTGTGAAAGGGACATTTTTAGGAATATTAATAAGAATGAAGTAATAGACGAAATTGCTTGCTCAAGCGAGCAGCTTAAACGTAAACTAATGATAATTCTTTGTCTTGTTTTAGTTTAAATCTGAATGTGGATTAAATGAATACTCAAAATAGTTGTAGTTATGTAGTATTTTATAAAATATCTTAAGCTTGTTAACTAATGTTTAAAAACAAAGTTCAATTATCATTACAAATCACATTAGTTTTATTAACTGTATATATTTAAAAAATATCTTGTTTTTTGAATTAAATGAGCGCAGCACTAATTTATTAATGTATCATTTTTTTAAGTTAAAGCAACTAATTATTTTCTCGTTTTAAAATATTGAAGATACGGTACATAAAGTTAAGATTGACATTAATAAGCAAAAAAAAATATATATATAAAATAATCTCTTTATATAGGTACGAACAATTACGCGAGGGGTCCCATGTTAAAGTTTGCCGAGCGCCCAGACGACTATCAGTCCGCCACTGTAAACATTATAGAACATTACATGACATGACATTATAGAAATAATTTAGGTTCCGGTGGGTGCAGTAATCATAATATCGTCTGCAAAAGCACATCCTTCAAAGTATACTGGTGTTAATTTATTGCATCAACATGAGTTTTCGAATCTTGTTTTCAACTGTTTTAATGACATTGTCTAGTACTAAGATAAATAAGGTCGGACTCATTATACCTCCTTGTCTCAATCCGTCGTTTATGTCAAAAGTAAGTAGGTTGTTTTTTTTTCACGTAGTTTTTGTTCTTAACATATAAACTTAGAATTCCTAATATAAGTTTCTCGTTAACTTTTCTTTTCTAAGTCCTTCCCATATAGTTTTTTATGAAATTCTATTGAATGCTTTTTCCATGTTTAGGAATGCTAGATGTATTTTGATGTCTTTCCTTCTCATCTTTTCTATTATTTGTTTCACCGTGAAAGTATGATCTTGTGCGCTTCTTCCTTTTCGAAACCCGCTTTGAATCTCTGATAATTGGTTTTCTGTTGTTCTTCTTGATCTTTTTTCAAATATACATATTTATATGTTTTGGTTATCGTAGTTTGCAGTTTCGATTGTCTCCTTTTTGAATATTGGAATAATGAGTCCTATGTTCCAGTCTGTCGGAACTTTACTTGTAGACCACGCTTTGTTAAAAATTTTTGTTAATATTTCTATCCCCCTACAACCTAAGTTTTTTTTAAGGTTTCTGATGTTATTTTATCGTGTCCTGCTGACTTTCTTGTTTTCTAATGTGATATTGCTTCTTTTACTTCTTCTCTCTGTATTAGTTCTTCATTATCCTCTGTGTGTTTTGTTATTTCTAGTTTGTGGAAGTATTCTCGCCATCTAGCCATAATTTCTTCATCTTGTATTAGTAGTGTGCCGTCTTTTGTTTTCACGTGTTTTATTATATCTCATTTCTCATTTCTTAGATTTTTTAATGCTTTATAGAATAGTTCTGATTTGTCCTACTGTCTGATTCCATTCTTCTTCTGAATTCTTCCCAAGACTTATTTTTAGCTTGTAACACGATTTCTTTAACCCTTATTCTTTGATTTTTGTACTTTGTATATGTATCTTCTGTTTTGTTACTTAAATATAGTTTCCATAGTTTTTTCTTATTCTTAATTTTAGTTTTTTATTTCTTGATTTCACCATTTTTGTTCTTGTTTATTTTTGTTGTTCCGCATGTATTACTTGCAGCTTGTATTATAATATTTTTGAAGGTGTCCCATAATTGTTCTAGATTTAGAGTATCCCAATTAATTCTTAACATTATTTCTGTTTCTATTTCTTGTCTAAATTTTTCTGCAATTTCTGTTTCTTGTAGTTTGTGAGCTTGAATATTTACGTTGATTTTTTCTTGTTCTTTCATATTTTTTGTTATTAATTTTAATTTAGAAGTAGTGATCGCTGTATATTTCTGCACCTCTTTTAACTTTGGTGTCTAATATGTCCTTTCTGTGATCTCTTCTTATAAGCACGAAATCTATTATGGATTTTTTGTTTCAACTTCTGCTTTCTCGAGTGTACTTGTGTATGTCTTGGTGCTCATAAAATGTGTTCGTTATGATCATATTATTTTCTATGCAAAATTTAGCATTCTGTCTCCGTTATTATTCCGGACGTCTTTCCCATGTGGACCTAGAACATCTTGTGTTGTACTGTGTTTTCTTCCTACTCGGCTATTAAAATCTCCTACTATTAATATCTTTCTATTTTCATTTTCAATCGTATCTGTTAGTTTTTCCCAAAAATCTTTTTTGTTCTTTTTAATGTCATCATCGTTCGGTCCGTAAATTACCACTATTGTGGTGTTAATCTGCTGTTCTAGATCCATTTTATTTTTAGTATCTTTGTTGATACAAACTTGTAACCTTTTATTTTCTTGAAATGCTTTCTGTTTATTATACATGCTACTCCTCCAGCTGCTCTATTTGTCACTGCTACTCCGGTGTAAATTATCATGTGTTCATTTAATTTACAGATTTCTTGTTCTTTTTTTTGTTTCTGAAATTGCCAGTATATCGAGTTCTGCTTTTCAAGTTCTTCAATGAGTTATTGTTCTTTTCCTTTCAAACTTCTTATGTTTCAAGTTCCTATTTTATTATATTTTTATTTTTTTTGTTTTGTTAATATGTTGTCTGTTTTATAGATCTTAAATTGTATGTTTCTATTCTAAATCACTTCCGTTTTTATGTCCGTTTTGTTTCTGTTGTGTCGTTCTTTGTTATTTTATTCAGTTTTTTGATGCAGGAACATCGGTTTGTATAAGGCAGCCTCCTTTCTCATCACTCCATTTATACTTAATTCCATCTATTTCAATTTTTTTGTATCATATTCTTGTTTTTTTTCATTTGATCCTTTCTTCGCTTGAAATTTTTTAATAATATGTTGTATTTTTCGTTCTTCTTGAGTTTGGTCGTTTTCGATCTATATTTTCTTTGGGCCTAAGCTATTTTTGTGTATTAATACTTCAATTTTTGCTCATAATATTGTAACTGTATTAGAGTCATTTTCATTTCTTCTTGTCCTACTCTGTATGCATTACTAACATCTACTGTAACTTCTACTTCTTTTTTTTATAAATTCCTGTACTTTTTCATTAGGTGTTTTTTTATCGAAATCTCTTCCTTTTTTTCTCTCTTGGTCTTCGAGTTGTTTTTCAATGTTTCAAGTTTTCTAAGTAATTTCGTTTTTCCTCTTGCCATTCTTGTTCTTTTTTACTGACTCTTCTTCTTGTTCATCTTTTTATAAACTGCTCGTTGATTCTACTAATAGCTGCATTTGTACTGCTAGTATCAGTTTTTATTTGTTCTGACAGTCCTAATATTAATCCCTTCAAGTTATCCATGTCGTTCTGGTTTCCTTGGGGCTGAACTACTACTGATGTTTTCTGGTTTTGTGGCGATCTTATTGTTATTTTTTTTTGAAATAAATCTGTTTTTGTTTCTTCTGTCGTTTCTTTTGGTGTCCTTTTTATTTTATTCACAAATTCAGAAATTAAACCTAAACTGCTGGCTTTATTTCATCCGCCTGTTTCTAATTTTTTCACAGCGCTAAGGGCGTCTCCCGGTTCGACATCTCGAAGAATCTACCCTTCTTTGTGAGAAAATAAGATTTTTGTGCTTCCATTATGTGTTACTGTTAACACGTTCGGGTATGGTGTATTGCTTATTTTGAAAATTTGATTGGGACCTTCAGATTTGTATTTATTTACTATTTTCAAGTCTTATCTATTAGCACATGCAACTTTTCTCTTTATTAGCAATATTCTTAACCTAGCTCTATGTAATTTGTATCTAAAATTTAATCGTATCTTTTGTTTCTTTGAGTGAATTTTTGCTTCTAGTGATATTCACTTTTTAAATATCCTTTCTACTATATTTCCAGTGTTTTAGTACACTCGATACGGCCAAAATTTGACTTTTTATATCGGAGCTTCCCAAAACACGCGCACAACTCACTCACTCAAATATATATTTAAGAAGTTAAAACCTAAAAAGTAAATCTGAAGGTCGTGTACGTTTTGTCCTGATCGAATGTAGAATAAGACTCGAAAATCTTAGCTTGTTCACTTCGCCGAATAGTTTCTCAATAATATTAGTTATAAATATCGAAACCAAGTTCTTTAATATGAACACTCTTCAATTAGGTAGTTATAGAGTTTTGTCAAGTTCACAACATAGAAGAAAAACTACAGAAATGCCAGCGTAAACACGGGGCGCGTGAAAGATGCCCTGTATCAAGACGTCTATTTACAAATTTATACTAAATTATCCATAATTTGAGGATCGCTGACAGTGGTATGCAACGTTTCATTAGCGTTCCGGCAAAGAAAGATTTCTCAACGATGACATTAACCCATAGTGATGAAATTTACCACCATTATAAAATTCACTGAATGCAGTTTTTGTAAACAAACTGACCATGTACGGTTAACAATATAAACGACAAAGCGTAAGTTTACAGGCGTGACTGACCTATTTACCAGTGCAGTGATCTCAATGGTGGCACGTAAAGTAATACATGTAAAATCGAAAATTATAGGTAGACAAAAATTTTACGTAACAAAGCGATTATCTTAAAGGAAATTTGATCTAAAAATACAAGAATTGAATGTTAGTGATTAGCCCTCTGTGTCCCTAGTCAGGTTGGCGTTTGTTAGATAGGTAAGAGACTTTTCTTGGTTTATTCATCACTATTGAAATTTGCAATCTATTGTCTAGTGAAAAGTTTTTCTTTTTACACTTTAGATTAGTTCCTACGGCGGCGTAGGCGTGCTTTTCCCGTCTAGATTATCCTTGGTTTTTAGATTTAAGAATAAGTATCTATCATCGACCATACTTATAGAGTTATGAAACGGGTATCTGAATAGGATAAAGCTGGTACTGCCCATTCATTTATGGCTTTAATTTTATTTTTGGCCGACAGATAAGTCTTAGTAACTTTTACAACTCGTCTTTGGTATTCTATTTTACTAATGTATCTAATCTTTTGGTTTTTGATTTTCCCTATTTGAAGCATTCTTAAGTATTTATTAGCTGGTTCTCTTAAGGTGCATATTTTGTATCATCCATCAATTTAAATTCGGGTTTTCGAAAATCTGCCTTTTTCTATAGTAGACATTTTAATGGCCTTATTGAAGTCCGCAACTATCTCAAGAAAACTTTGAAGTTTGTCTTTAAATCCTGTATAGAGTTTCAAGTCGTCCATGTACATAAAATTTGTGATTTGACATTGTCCTTGTTGGCGGATTTTGTAACCTTCCAGTTTTCACCTGTAATTTTGTCTTCCATTTTCCCATCATGTGTGTTAGTAGATTTAATACTTGATTATCAATCTTACATCATTTCATGACTTGTATCAACCACGACTGAGGCGAACGCGTTTCTATAATCAATCCAAGCCATAGAAAGGTTTCTTTGCTTTGTTTATGCTTGTCTTCCAATGCTCTTTGCTTCTTCTAGCGCACCTCCTGCAGCCATTTTGTTCTAGCGCTAAAATATTGTTATGATTTAGATGATTATTTGTCTTTGTATAGAGAATTTTTGTAAAGAGTTTATAAAGATTTGGAAGACAAGTTAAGAGTCTATATTGTTTTGGATCTTTGGCTTTGTCAGATTTGGGAATCATGTAGGTTATAACATTTGTCATAAGTTTAGGCAGAGTTTCCGCTTGTTACATTATCCTGGTTAACGTGTTTGAGTGGACACTGCAAAAATAATTCATCCAATAGTTACGAAGTCCATCCAAGCATGGTATTTTTCAGTTGGCGTCAGTAGCTATTGCAGTTCTAATATCTTCTTCGGTGATGTTAATTTTAGTCATTCGGTTAATATTCTTATAGGGATCTGCAATTTCGTTCATCCATAGTTTTACTTCGTGCATCTGATTGTCGCTCAATATTCTTTCCCAAAAATGGGTAATTTCTTCTTTAAGCGGCAGGTTAGCGTTTTCTTAGCCCATGATGTTTTAATATGCAAAATTGCTTCTGGTTGCGGTGACTAGTTTGTACTATTGGCTTATTGGATTTATTCTATCTTTGTATTTGCACTCCAAGATAAGCAACTTTCTGTTTTAGCCTATCCAAGAACAATTTGATTTTGTCTATCCAATCTTGTTCAGTTCTTGGTATTTTTGTATAATTTTTTTTGTATAACTTTTCAGTATAATCTCAGCTTTCTTTTTTTACTTTGATAATGAGTGTGGTTAAGTTTCAAAAAATACAACTGACTTTTAAATGCAATAAAATTTATTATAATGTTTATTTTGTTTTATTTAGTTATCGGTTTAGTGTTGTTAAAATGTTGTTGAATCTCGTATAAAGTTTTTCCTTTGGTTTCTGGTACGAAAAAATAAATATATAGAATTGCAACAAAACAACAAGCACTATAAAACCAAAATGGAGCAAACATTCCAAAGGTAGAAGTTAGCATCATGAATAGTTTTGTCGACACTAGTAAAGATGTACCGTATGTTATATTAATAATACACAGTGAATGGTTTTAACACTAGGATCGATCACTTCCCCTAACAATAAAGTAGGCAAAGTACTAAATCCAAACGAAAATACTACTACATACAAAATTAATCCGAATATAGGTAACCAATTAATAGCTGCTACATCTATCTGCAATTTCTCGTAAAGAAAAAAATAAATTCCTTCAATCATAAGGCTTAACCCACAGCCTAATGCGGAAAACAGCAAAGCGCGTCTCCGTCCAATTTTATCATTATAACAAGAAAACAATGACATAATAATTACTTGCATTGCACTATATAAAACAGACGATTGAAAACTTGATAGTTCACTACCAGACGCCTTAAAAATAAATTGATTAAAATAAACTATTGCAGGAAATCCACTAAACACTTGGAAGCATCTTGTGCCTAACCCAACTAGTAGCCCAAGCCGATTCTGCCTTATGAAAAATACATCTTTAAGACAACCATTTTTTTGACTAACGTTTGCAATAAGCGACGTCAATTCCTCGTCCACGTCATTTCTCCATCTTAGTTTTTGCAAAGATTGTCTTGCTTTACCTACATTGCTTTTTCTTAAATAGTAGTAAGGAGATTCTGGCAAAAATAAATAAAAAAGCTGTCAGGAATGGCACCCATACAAAAATATATGCCGTAGTTCTTACGTTAAAGTAACTACCCACAATATTTATCAATAAATGACCGGCGAAAAAAAGTATTGAAACTGTAGTACCCCAAATTCCGCGCACATTTGGAGTTGTTACTTCACCTATATACCCAGGTATCGAAAAAAATAATATTCCTTCTGCAATTCCTGCCATAAATCTTGATATGTAAAAATCCCATGCATTTTTGCAAAAATCACCATAATCCATGCCAATGTATGAGGAATAGCCATGAATATAATCATTACTTTATTGCCAACAAAATTTCCAAGCACAGCTACTAAGGGAGCGGTAATTATTAAGCCTATACATGCCACGACTCAAAATACGAACATTCATCTATAGTAAGTGGTTCTATTTCAGATGAATTTGAAATAAGTATGGGAATAGATGGTGAACTCCACGCAAAAAGGTTCCACATATAATTGAACCTAAACTAGCTGAAACTTGTCCATTAATTATTAGCAATAAAAAATTAATGTATACCTATTATAATAGTTAAAATTTGAGGCCAGTCATGGTTTGTATCACCATAGGGAAGTATTTTCTGTAACAGATGCATTGGAGTCAAATATCTTTCCTTTTCATTTACTACTTATAAAAAAGCAAGATAACTCAAATATAATGTCAATAACAAATAAAACAGTTAATCTTTTTATCTTGTGGATTAGAATTTTAGTAATGATCTAAGGAATTGCAAAATTGCGTAAACTTTTTAGTACTCCTAAACCCGCAATTATAATTTAAAATTATGTAACCGTGCTAAATTAGTGACGCAAGCTCAAAACAGATAACTTAGTTTAAAAAGAACTGTATCACTCTTTAGTTTGCAATCAATCACAACCAAAATTATTTGCTTTTAATTTCTATGATTTAATGCAAACAAATTGTTCCATGCTGTGTAATAATTATTTCTGATGTATATTGTAATGATGGGGTAGTTTATATATTTTTTCTTTTTTGTTTAAACCTTTTCTTGTTACTTCACTTTTCCACAATCACGAGAATTACTTTACTCTTAAACCTCAAGGTGAAATTTTACCAGGTAGAATGGTGCTTTAAGTGGGTAAACTAAATCAATTTTTAGTTTGACTTTGATAATGATTAACTTTTTTTTTATCAGAAATAATAATTTTTCTTTTCAGCTTCTTTACTCATACACATCACACGATGTAGTAATCCCAAGAAAATCTTAATTACCAACAATATTTTATTAAACTTAAATTACAAATTATCATGTTAATTTAAAAACCGGCAACATTGGTTTTGTTTGAATTTCCGACACGTGCCTTACGTAAATCATTGGTAATTTGAGCGCGGTACAAGTGGGATACCCACCCGTGTGCAAATGACAAATCTATTTTCAAAATTCATAGTCTTAACTTAAACTACTACTAAATTAATATCTGACCTTGATCATTGGTATTTTCAGGTATGTGTTGTCTTCCTTTAATTGTTGATTCTCCTGCCTCTTCTTTTAGGGTAAGCTTTATCTTGTATAGCGTATAAATTGCGGCCTCCTCTTTGATGTTGAGAACTACACCGCCAACGACTCCTGCCTTTAAATACGCCGCCTTCGTTCGTTGAGCAATCGAACCTTGACTCCTCTTGAAGCCCACTACGTGGAAATTGATCGATTACAAATTTTAAGGAGACTTCCAATAAACGATGACCTTGAACAACTACTAATGCTAATTACTATAACTAATGGCTGGATAACATTATTAGAGCTACTGCATGGTCCTTACTGATAGAAATTTACAAGATCCACTGGTCAATTACATCATGTTCCTGCCAACTCCAACAACCTTTTTGAACCTCAACGAACCACTTAATAATACAACATTGGGGCTTTATTTACAAATGTAACATCGTGGGATTGCTCTAGGTGGCCTTTTTAGGACTTGGAGATGTGGATAACATCGCAATATTTTATGTATTTTACTTATATCTTATATTATGTGTCAATACCTTTTTTAATTTTGTATTTATGGTTAGGTGTAAGATCAAAAACAACGTCTCGACGGTTGGACAAACCCCGCCATAAGATTTTCAATAATGTATTCTTTCGAAAACTGTCACGAAATGTTGACATTTAGATAGAGATGGTAACAATTTATTAGAAATTGAAATTTTGTTTTGTATAGAATCTTCAATCTATGACTCCGCCACTGTACTAAATCGCCACCCCCTATGTCTTTTGATGGTCGTAATATCGGCACCTACTTTGGTTTTGGCACACTCCTTATTTTGTTGATGTCAACTACTTGGTTTACACATTTTTCTCTTAAACACTTTACAAAAAATTTTCGTCTTGTAGGAATTGCCGGACGTAAAACACGGTTTTTGCGGTAATCTAAATATGATCTGGACATCACAAAACATCTCTAAATGTGGGTTTTGGAATTATTAATTCTTATAACAACAATTGAATCCTTGTCTTCTACATCATCGATCGCGATTTTTAGCAACTCATTTCTTCGCAAAGCACAACAAATACTATTTATTATAATGACTTGAAAAATTATCCAAAATTAGTTTAATTGATGGATTTATATTAATTGGAATTACCTTTTCTAGCAAAAATCGATTATCAGGTGCTTCCTGTATAAACCTTTCAATTTTTTCTTTGGTTAGAATCATGGACTTTTTTGGTCGGTATCCCACTGATTTGTTTTCTAAATACGGTATTAGTTTTGCAAATTGTGTGATGTTTACATTGTCCTCGACATTCAGGATACTTTTCAACATAGAGTAAAAGGACTATAGGGTTGAGGGTTTTACTATTTTTTTTTATGCTCAAAGTATGCTAGCAATACCACTTCTGAGACTTTTTCAATTTTCTTTGTAGTACACCATCTTTTGGGATTAACTGTGACAACGCATTTTGAGCAGCTTGGACCCTTCCCCTAGTAAATGTTCATCTTCTTCACTTCACGAGCTCGTTGCGAACTAAACACTAAATCGAGTGGACTTTAAAGAAATTACGACTTCAAATTGCGATAAGGATCAGAAGAAAATTTGAAATCAACTGGTGATTAGACTACAAACACTTTTCACCGACATTGAGTCAGTTTTACGTTTGAGGCGTTTGTTAATTTATTTTCCCACAACGATATACGAAAGTGACAGTTTCCGTACAATCTAGTAACCAACAAAGTTGACGATATCAGCCACCTTAAAAATTAGGGTTCATCTGTTACAATATTTTGTATAAAACACACTAGTTTATTATAGAATGACAGGTTATAACATGGTTGCAAAGCGATATACTCTAACAATTAATTGTATCAACAATGTAATTTTTACTCTAAATTAAGTCTTTCGCTTTATTAAAGTTATGGTCGTGGGAAAAATAGTGTACACGACTCCCAAGAAAAAGTGTCTATCTGTGGTCGTGATTTTCCCTCGCACGATATCATTCCTTTCCGTGCTAGTCATGTAAATAACTATAAGTAAATTGTTTGTTTAATTTTACTAATTCGTTAAAGTATGAAAAATTCATATTGTTCTGTGTCACAATGAAACAAGAGTAAGCTTTCTTTCATATGAGTTGAGAAAGGGGATGTTGGAGTTCAACAACATTTAATAAACCGTGGTATATTTATTGCCGTCTTGCATAAGTAGGAATGATACTAAATCTGCCTAAAAATAATGACATCATAACTGTTCAATGGAAAAAAATAAGGTTCCGATTCCTGTCTATATTTATAATGTCAATCATCTTTATATTTGTAACCTTATAGGTGTATAGACTTAATAGTGATTGGAATAACGTGATATCTCCAGAATCAAGTAAATAGAAAGAGTAAATAAAGTCACATATTTGAGATATAAGACGTAAGGTATGATAATAGTAACGAAGTGATTATTATAGAAAATTAGTAAAGAAAGAAAATAGAACAGGTATGGAGAAAGGGTAATGGAAAAGGAGATGGAGGGAAGAATATTATGAAACAGGAAGATATGTGAAGGGGTGAGAAAAAGGAAAGAAAAATGAAAGAGGAGAAGTTTAGGAAAGATGGACAAATATTAGGGAAAGACAATACAACATAAGATATGGCAATATTATAACAAGGTAGTGTCAAAAAATATAACCGAGGAGAAAAGTTTACAAGGAAACAGAGTGATGGTGTCAATATAGGGCTTTAAATGTGCTTGTCAAATTAACTCAAAATGCTTCATTTTCCGACGAATTAAACGCTTTAAGAATTGTAAAAGCAATTGTGTTAATTCCTTAAATCTTTTAATTGATAATCAGGGTTTGATGCGAGTTGGAGGTGGAGCTCGAATTCGTCGTTCTAACTTATGTTTTGATAAAATGCATCCGCTTTTATTACTCAAAGGTCATAATTTTACAAAATTAGTATTACGTCATTATTACATTTCTTATTTGCATTGTGGTGTAAACCAACTATTAGCAGTGGGCAGAGATAAATTTTGGCACTTGTCGGGCAGATCGTATTGCCGACAAATTGTAAGAAATTGCTTGTATTGTTTTCGATTTAGACCCAAATTCTCAGAAAATAAAATGGGAGACTTACCAAAGGCTAGGAATAATTTTTTAATATCAGCCATGGTTCTTCAATAGGGGAGTCGATTTTACCGGTCCTATAAACATCAAAGATAGGTACACTCGAAATTCAAAATATCTAAAAGTTTACATCGCCCTTTTCGTTTGCATGCCTACTCGTGTAACAACACCCTAGAGGTAGTAACTAGTCTTTCTTCTCAAGCTTTTATCGATACATTTAAACGATTTATTGCTAGACGATGCAAACCAAAACACAATGTTTAGCGATGACGCTAATAATTTCGTTTCAGCTGCTGACGCAGTTGGACACAATTTCATATATTTTTTTAAATTCTCTATTGCCATCAAAGCCGGCTAATTTTGTGTACAAGTAAAGAAATAAATTGGTATTTCATTCCTCCTTATTCGCCTCATTTCGGAGACATCTGGGAATCCAATATTAAATCAACAAAACCCATCTATTTAGAATATTAAAAGATTCAAATTTAGATTATAAAAATTTGTATACTTTAATAACACAGATTGAATCGGTATTAAACTCCCGTCCGCTATCTCCAATGTCAAATGATCCAAACAATTATAACCCTTTGACTCCTTACCGTTTTTTGCTTAGATCTTCTTTCAGTGCTGTACCTGCCGATCCATTAAATGGAACTCCAGAACGAAAAATGAATTCTATTCAACGCCGGCAATTGCTTAAATGGCAGAACAACAACGAAAATCAATTGAAAGTTGGTGATATGGTTTTGATGTCCCAACCCAACGCTCCTCCGTACGTATGAACCCTGGCAAGAGTCATCAGTTATATACATGGTGTCCCACGACGATTAAGACAAGTAATATATCAGAATTGGGCAGTAGTAGATAATTATAATTTTGGGGGTGTAAATTAGAACAAATGTTGCATATTTTCTTGTTATTGTGTTACCCAATGAGGTATTTTTCAAATCTTCTAAATCTGTAGCCGAAAATTACAGGGGATTCAATTTGAATTTTTAACTTCCAATCCTTTAAGTACCTGTAGCTCTTGAATTAATCACTTTAGACCCCAAGTGTGCTAGTTAGTTGGAATTGTTTTATCGGGAGGAACACAGAAAGACACAAATATACAGGTTGTCCCATTAATAATTTTGAATGCGACGTCACGTGACCAAAAACAAATACCTCATTGGGTAACACAATAACAAGAAAAGATGCAACATTTGTTCTAATTTACACTCCCAAAATTATAATTATCTACTACTGCCTAATTCTGATATATTACTTGTCTTAATCGTCGTGGACACCCTGTATAAGCGTTCTGTTGTGAAATTGTATCCGTTACCAATTAATTGTTAATTATTAATTGGTCTGTTTATTTTCTGCACATATAAAATTTGTACAAATTTTCATTATGTCATGAATATGTTTTTATTAAAATTTGTAATTTCAAGGCAGGTGGCATGTTAGCGCTATTTTTCCCTCTACCAATATATTGGTGATATTTTGTTTAAATTTTGGGGATTGTATTTTGGGAATTCAACAATTGAAGTAACAGAAATTAATAAATGTTTATGTTAGCTAATTTTTCATTCTGTTCTAAAATAACAACCAGCACATTAGTTCGCGGATTTTAACAATAAAATCAAAAAGCGCGAACATAATTTATATTGTTATAAATTATATTGTTATTATAAATAAGATGGGAAGATGATGTGTGGATTATGTGGGTAGAAGTCGGAGAACCTGCAGCACATTATAAGTAGAAATTAAGAACTAGGGAAAGAAAAAAGTAGTAGTAGAAGGATTCTGTGAGAATGAGGTGGGAAAGGAAAGTGGATGGATTATGTTGGGTTTTGGGGATTGGGTAGAAATACAATGGTAGTGTTTTGCTAATTTTAAAAGATAAATAAATTACATTGTAGATTTGAAAAAACTTTCAACTTTTAATTTTTGTGAAGGTAGCAATTTTATAGTATTTGTCGAAACTAGTAGAATACTTAAGTTAAGTTTTTCAAATTAAATTATTCACTAGACTTTAAGTTTATATATTATTATATTAATTTTTAAATGACGATTAAATTTTATGTCAAATTGGACCATCAAATAAAGGGTGTCCATTTAAAATAAAAAAGTTATACGACTTAATATAATGCCAAAGTTTGAGGAACACTGTTTATTATCTTGTACAATTTATCAAAATACACTTCAGTCTGCCTTGTAGTCCATTCCTGCTGCTAACGACTTGATATGGTTTTGAGTAGACAATGTCAATATCTGAAGCAAGGTCAAAATTTAAAATTTACCCCAATATTTGGAAAAAAAGTGAATTCCTCATAAACAGTTGGTTTTTGGTATAGAAAACATAATAACAACTTATAGTTAACTTGACTGAAGAATTCAAAAATGTTATGAAACAGGTAGTCTTTAAGATCATCTATACATCAGATAAAACAGGTTTCCAAAATCTTTAATACACCTCCATATATCGACCGACGCGTATGAACTACCATTCTCTGTATATGTAAATTGAAAGGGTTTGGCTAATATATTAACGATATCTCGTGGTTGGTCGTAACATATACCATCTTTGTACAATTATAAAATAGTACCTTTTTTTTTATTTTGGATGTATGACCAAAACTTTTTTACAATGAAAATTAATTGATGGCTCAAGCGAGACTAAGTACTCCTTATAAGCATTTATAAAAGGATTTATAAGATAATTACAGTATTAATTTAAATAACTTAAATATTTATTACCAAAATACTAGAGGTGTAAGGTCTAAAACGCTTCTTTTCGTAACTCAATTATAAATTGTGATTTTAAAGTGATTGCTCTAACAGAAACCTGGCTAGTTGACAGTATAGCGGATAGTGAACTTTTTGATGATCGATTTGTGATTCTGAGGTGTGATTGGAGTGGAAGTTCCAAAGCAAAAAAGTCGCAAAAAGATTTGATATGTTATCATGTAAAATAATTTGTAGTTTTAAAACAGTTATAATTAATTTAGTTTATTTTGTACCGGATTATAATTCTTAGGACTATTACTAAGAATATTTTGAAATACTAGAAGTTTCAGTTATAGACAAAAATAATGTTATAATACTTTTTATTAGGGACTACATTATTTCAAAATTTTACGATTCAATTATTAATAATGAAAGCGGTGTAAAAAATTTACTGAGGTTAGAATATTATGGACCTATTTGATCTAAAGTCTTATAACAAAGTTTTAAACGATTTAGGCAGAACTTTAGACTTAGTTCTAAGTAATGTGTTAGTTGAAGTCGAAAAAGAAAGTTTTCCGCTATTATTGGAGGATAAATTTCATCCCGCACTCAATATAAAACTAAATATTAGGAATGAATTAAATAAGAAACCGTTAGAATCTCAAGATAACCAAAACTTATTTTCAGTTCGCAAAAGCAAATACTGGTCTTTTAAAAACTATGTTAAATGGTGTCCAGTGGGACAAAATAACAGAGTTTAGGAATGTTAATGATGCAGTCAACTATTTGTATACAAATTTGTATAACTGTCTTGAAAGAACTGTACCAAAAGTAGTTAGTAAGAGTACTCATAAATGTTATCCTGTTTGGTTTGATAGAGAGATGATATTGTTAAGTAAACAAAAGAATAGGTTGGCTAAGAAGCGAAACTACTGTGTGTACTTTGAAAACAGATTTAGACAAATAAGAAATATCTTTAAATATAAAATTGAAAAAGCTCATAAGAAGTATATCAAAGAAATTAAGACTAAAATAAAATCAGAGAGCAAAACATTTTGGAGCTATGTAAACAGTCTAAAAATAAATTGGCGATATTTTTCTGAAATGTCTTTAAATAATTCAGTAAAAAAGAAAAAATAAATTTTAGATGGTTTTGCAACTTTTTAAAATCAACTTTTTTGAATTTAAGCGATTATAATATTGACTGGGACTCACAAAATAATAACAATTATAATTTTTCTCTAAATGAGGTTAGTGATGTTGAAATTCTTCAAGTTCTTAATGAACTTAAAAATAAGAAAAGTTCTGGTCCAGATGATAAAACTTTCTATAATTTCTTTTTCTAATTGATTGTATAACTCCGCGTAGTGGCCGTTTTTGAGAAGTGAAGGAAGGGATGATCAAGAGAAACTTGAAAATTAGGGAAATGAATTACCGAGTTTCTCTTCAGCACCGTTCCTTCACTCTTCAAGAAGGCATACCACGTGGAGTTATATAATCAACTTACATTGAAAATTCGCTAACTAAAAAGAAAAGATTTGCAATTCCGCATTCGATTCAAAGCGTACAAACGGAAAATATTCCATCAACCTCAAAAAAGTATATTCCACCGGAGATGCCGGCCTCAACAACTAAAGCTACATTAAACAATTATGTAGATTTAGGGTCTTCTTGACGAGTGCAGGAACGGATGCTCAACAGAAATTCGAAATATAGGTAGAATGAATTAACCAGTTTTTCTTGAGCATCCGTTCCTTCACTCCTCAAAAAGACCCACTACGTGGAATTATATAATCTTGCCGCGACGCAGCTAAATCGTCGCTCGACAACCTTTCGAGAAGTCATCCTCCGTAATTAAACGCGGAGACATTAACACTGCAGATAAGGAACAGCGACACAACAGTCTCCATCGACCGAACTAACCAGCTTACGTAGAGGAAACGCAACCACAGTCAAATCCCACAACTACATCCACTACGGAAGCACCAACGCCACAAGACGCCGCCCGACCTAAACGCCACATCCACATCCAAAGCATTTAAAATAAGCACAATGCTAGCAAAAAGACTCGTCCGCAAAATCAAAACGTTGTTCGCATAAGTAGAATAATAGGGCGGGTTCTGGACCAGCACTTGGGGGGAAATTTGAATTTCAAGGTCATATCAAGTTCACGTGGTGGAAGCCAAGGTTATCTCAAGGTTACGGGCCAAGGTAATCTCAAGTTCACCCCAAAGTCAAGTTCACTCCAAGGTCGCCCCGAGGTCAATCATCGAGGTCATGGTCATTTCAAGGTCAATGACTTCTTAAACAACGTTAGTAGAATAATATGGCGGGTTCTGAGCTACAACTTGGAGGAAAATTGAATTTTAAAGTCAACTCAAGGTCATGTCAGAGTCAACCCACGGTCAAGAATCGTGGTCGAGGTCATCCCAAGGTTAAGCATCTGAGTCAAGGCCTCACCAAGGCCAAGGTCACCTCAAGGTCATCCCAAGGACAATGACTTTTTAAACAACGTTCAAGGTCGTTCGGAATGGATCGGAATCGTTCGGGATCGTTCGGAATGTTGGGATCATGAACCCTTTACTAGGTCAACAATAAGTGGAATTTTGATTTATAAGTGAAATGTACTCAAGTGAAATGCTGAACAAGTCTGTTTAAATTGCTACAGATCTATTTATACAGATACAGGTTTGTTTATACAGATACAGGTCTGTTATTACAGGTACAGGTCTGTTATTACAAGTACAGGTCTGTTTATACAGATACAGGTCTGTTTATACAGATACAGGTCTGTTCATACAGGTACAGGTTTGTCAATACAGATACAAATCTGCTTATTCAAGTACAGGTTTGTTTATACAGAAACAGGTCTGTTTATACAGGTACAGGTTTGTTGATACAGGTACAGGTCTGTTTGTTGTTTATTGTTTGTTGTTTGTTGTTTGTTGTTTGTTGTTTGTTGTTTGTTGTTTGTTGTTTGTTGTTTGTTGTTTGTTGTTTGTTGTTTGTTGTTTGTTGTTTGTTGTTTGTTGTTTGTTGTTTGTTGTTTGTTGTTTGTTGTTTGTTGTTTGTTGGTGTTTGTTGTTGTTTGTTTGAGTAAATTCTGCTTATAAATCAAAATTACATTTATTGTTGACTCCCGATCCATTCCGAACGATCCCGAACGACTCCGATCCATTCTGAACGACCTTGAACGTTGTTTGAGAAGTCAGCGACCTTGACATGACCTTAACTTTGATAATTGGCTTTGGGTTGACGTTGACATAACCATGACTTTGATGATTGACCTTGAGACGACCTTGACCCCGATGCTTGCCCTGGGGCAGATCCTGGCATGACCTTGACTTTGGGCCGGCCGTGGAGAGACTTTGAGGTGACCTTGACCCCGTTGCTTGATCTTGGGTTGACCTTGAAATTTAATTTTCCAGCCAATTTGTTGTCCAGAATCCCCCCTATTATTCTACTCGCATATTCTCGGCCACGAACCTTCAGCACACTTTATCGTGGATTAATCCACTAAGGAGGAACCCATATGGGATTGCCGTCTTCAACCTCTTCGTAATCGACATAGTTATTTTTACATCTGCATGAAACAATATTTGGAACGCGGATAACAAACAAGCAATTAGCATAACAAACACGATTAAGAAACGCTGACGACCGGGAAGCATTTAACAAAGCAAAAAATCTACTTAACCCATATAAAACGGAGTAGGTACGATAAGCAAATTAGTTTAGTTAAGTTTAAGTCCATTTCAATTCGACACTTAATTCGCATCGACCAGTTCGCAAATATAACCAGCGTGCCAACACGACAGTGCATCGCTAGCACTTAATCAGCTTACGATTTACGACTCCACATGTAATACCACGCGTCAAGTATTGCACACGCAGCACATAGTACGGTACAACTCTGTACCTCAGAGGTAAACTGTCTCAAGTTACAAACAGCAACTTGTCAGGCAATAGTAAAAACGTTTCAAAATCTTGTAAATCTCCATATATGGTATGTTCTATGACTTAATGCAGGTTCACATCGAGTACTTTGGTTATCTTAAAGGCGAAATGTTTGAAATGTTTTCCAAAGGTCAGAAGTGTTATTAGAAATGGTATAGTGCTAATAACTCGTTTTCTTGAAAAAGTGAGTTAACACAGTTTACCTCTGAGATACAGACAATGTTCGACTACTTTATGCAATAATTCATTTATACATGTAAATGTCACATCTAGCCTACTGTAAGTGTAAATAATAAACACATCTGAACCGATACAACGCCAGTTCTTTCTCTGATCCAACCGGTGTCTAGTATACACACTAGAAGCCACAAGTCCTTCATACAAGTTGTTAAAACGTTTTTTGTGACAATTTTAATTGGATTTTCTGAAGCCCAATTCGTAAATTTTTTGTTTATCTGCTTGTTTTTTCCCTACTGTTTTTAAGACATTAATGTGTCGTAAGCCTTGTTTGTCACCAAACGAATTTCTGGCGGAGTACAGTCGATCGATTCTTCATCACGATCACCGCTGATTCTTGTAATTGTTCACTAAATTTATTGCAAACACATGTTTCACCAGTTTGTTAAAAACAGTTGACAATAGTTGAATTTGTTGGCATGATAACAACACGACCAAGTCATTTGTGATTGGTGCACTTTAATGCCGTACCATGGTGAATATGAAATTATATACGTTGAGTTAACTGCAATTGCATACATATTCAGTCAATGAGTTGTGAAGAAAGTAAACATTTACTATAAGGGAGTGGTAAAAATAATACAACCCTAATTTGTAAATAGGATTTTTAGTGTTTAAAAATTTAAAAGGAAGGAAAACTGTCTCTAATTAAGTGAAAAAAATTTAATGAAATGTCGAATGCGGAAACTTCAACTATGGATAGCAAGGAAAATGTCAAGGTTTCCAAATAAAAGGCAAGAGTAGCGTAAATGACTGAGGAAAAAGGACAGGATAGAATAAGAGATTAGATTGAAGAATTGTTGAGAGAAATAAAAGGCATAAAAAAATAGCTAATGACGGAATGGAGAAGAAGAAAGAAGAAATAAAAAAATTAAATGATAAACTACAAGATAAATGTAAGAAATTAGAAGAAAAAGTGTATGTGTTGGAAAAATGGGTGAAATTTTTAGAAAAAGAGAAACAAAAACAAAATATTGTGGTGATGGGGTTGGAAACAAAAGGAGATGAAAAAGAAATACAGAGACAAGTAGTGGAAATGATCAAAAAAAGATAGAACAGAAAAGGCGGGCGAAATAAACAAAGGAGTAATAATTGTAAACATGAGTAGTATGGACGACAAATTGAAGATTTTAAAGAATAAAGCAAAGTTGAAAGGAACGAAAATATTCATAGATGTGCAGATGGAAATAAAACAAAAGTAAAAAATACTACAACGAGATGGAAAGAAAGTGAAAATTGAGCTTGAAACAATGTGAGTAGGAGGTGAAGAAAGAAGGTGGGTAGAAAATGAGAGCCAAATAAAGTGGAAGTAGAAAAAACTAAAAAAGAGGGCGGGGTTAATGAGGTAAGAAAGGGGATCGAAATGAAGGAAAGAAATGAGAAGTATAAAAAAAATAGATGAGATGGTAAAGGAACTGAAAATAGAGAAAATAATTATAGAGGGAATTTTAATACTAGAGCAGAAGATGAGGGTGGAATAATGATAGATGGAAAGGTTAAAAAAGAAGATCAAGGGACAAAAAGATAAATTTATGTGAAGAAAAAGGATAGACTATGATAAATGTAAATATGGAAGAAAATATAAAAGAGGAGTATATGTTCACAGAAGAAAGTCGTGAATCAGTTATACTCTACGTTATAGTAAATGATAACAGTAAGGAAGAGATAGAACAGTTGAGGATAGGAAAAGAGGAAGAATCGTACGATCAACCGTTAGATAGAGGACAGAGAGGAAGAAAAACAAGAAAAAAAGATGAATGGGGACGAAGAAAAATTTGAACAAAAAATAATAGAAACGATATAAAGAAAAGTTGGAGGAAGAGGAAGCAATGTTTCAAACAGGAAGGAGCCAATAAATGGGAATGTAATGAAATTGGTGGAAGCAACGGAAAAGAGAAAATATAAGGGAGTACGGAGATTAATAAGAAAAAGTAAAGAGTGGTAAAATGGGGAATAAGAAAAATAAAAAAGAGAAGAAAATAGTGAGAAGGAAATGGAAAAAAATGAAAAATAGGTTTTAAAGAGTAAACATAAAATGGAATGTATAAAAAAAAGGAACACAAAAGAGAAATAAAATAAAATATCGACAATGTAAAGAACCGAGGGTATGTATAGAAGATTATTAACAAAAGGAAAAAAATAAATAAGCTGGTGAAGGAAATAGATGAATAAAAATGAGAGAAACATTACCGAGTACTAGGGAAAGGAAAAAGAGAAAAACAACATCTATAAGAGAAAAGACAAGGAATTAAGAGATTAAAAAAAAAGAATTGGAATATGCATTAAGAAATGTAAAGAAAGCAAATCGGAAGGTACCGATCACACGCAAGGAAAACAATGGAAATATTTAGGGGAGAAAACGAAAGAAAGATTAAGAAAAGTATATGGAAATGAGAAGAAATACCTGAAAGAAGTGATTATCTGTCTTATACATAAGAGAAGGAATAAAAATAAATAAAAAACTATAAGCCGATAAGTATTACAAATGTAGGATAGAAGATATGGAAAGGAGAAGAAATACTTAAAATGGAAGAAAATGATTATCTGTCCTATGCATAAGGGAAGGAATAAGAAAGAAATAAAAACTACAAGCCGATAAGTATTACGAATGTAGGATACAAGATATATGGGGAATTAATTTGTATAAAGTTAAAGAAAGAAATAGAAAGAAAGAAGGTGATACCACACTGGCAAGCGGGTTTTAGGAAAGGAAGAGAGGCAATTGATAACATTTTTATATTAAAACAAATTGTTAATAAAGAGATAAGGCGGAAAAAATTAAAAAGTATATGCTTTCTTCTTAAATATGAAGGCAACATGAGATAATATGACTAAGCAGTTACTATAGAACCTTATGAGACAGAAAGGAATAAACGAAGATTTGGTACAAGTAAGAGAATAAATATATATGAAAACCAAGTGAGGAACAAAAGGGAAGGGTATTTTGAAAAAGGAGTTTAGGGTAACTAAGAGCCTTAGGCAGGGTTGTACCGGGTGACCCAATAAGACTGTTCCTCGGCCATATCTCGGGAACCGTTCGTCGTATGACTTTGGTGTAAAAAAAATATTAGGTAAATCGGCCATGAAGAATCGCAGGAAAATATTTTCAAGTTTTAAAAATGACCACCAGAGAGCGTAACTGCTATCTTAAATTTTTAAATTGCATTTTCTATAAATTTCGCATAATAAACAAAAAATTTTTTTCACACCAGTTTATCTATCATTTTTGTAAAAACAAAAGTTCAGTTAATTTAAAAACAAAGATGGCGGGGTGGTGTTCAATTGTTTTTGCAATAACCTGCTTTAACTTCTTAACGGTTTGACCGCCAGAGGGCTAGTTTTGACACCATGAACCAAATTTAAAAAAAAATCAAAAAAATCAAATGGAATGATATGACTTTTTCTTTATGATAAAGTAGCCAAATAACATCCAAATAAGCCAGTGAAAACCATTTTTTAAAATCTTGTTCCTAACCTCAAATATTGGGAAAATAAGAATAATGGATGTTTGAAGATCGAGGACCGCGCGGTAAATTTTCTAAAACTATTAAAAATTTAGCACAAAATGGATAAGATGTTAAAGAGACAATTGTGAGTCTAAATAGAATTCATGTAGGTATTATTTAAAAAAATATATATCATCAGAACATTCATGTTGCTCCAAAGGGACTAAACGCATTTTGAACTTATTGTCACTTTAATATTACATTCGTAATTCTAACTTTTAATTTAAAAAGTAAGCATAAAAACCTAAATAGGTATATTATATCCGAATTCAAATATGTTAGACCATCTATTTTGGAACCATTTACAAAGATTCTTTGTAAAATTTGATGCCCCAAATCTAGTACTTTGCGTAAAGTTTTAAGCTGTTTTTTTGCAACCTAGTGTGTGGTCTTGGAAAAAGAAAGATAGGTAGGTAGTTCAATTCATCTTTGCCAAAAAATATAATACCTTTGAAAATTAAAAAGTATAAGGTATAACTTTTAATCGCAATAATGAAAAACAAGGTAAGTCTTGGTTTGGTTTTAAAGTAAAGTAAAAGCACCCTACACTTTAGGTCTTGGAAAATTAAACAAATGGAACACGATGCATTATAAAATGACAGTCGTAATTTTATAAATTATTTGTTGTGTTTACATTCAGAAAGTGCAGTTTTTTGAATTTGTAATCTTTTTAAAATGCCGATTTCTAACCAAGAAGCATTTAATATGCTGGCGATCTATTTTGAATGTTTTCAAAATGGGATTATCGCTGCTTGCACCTTCTATTTGCGCTATCCAAATCGACCGCAACACCATCGCTGCGTGCTTGTGCGTTTAGCCCAGCGCCTGTTAACAACGGGTGGCATCCGTAGACCTGTCATGAATCAGAGAAATAGGCAAAATAACGAACAAAACGTTATTAATATCCTGGTATCTATAGAAATCAATCTCCAAATTAGTATTAGAGAAATTTCTCGAGACTTGGGTATTCCTCAAAGTACAGTTTATCGCATTATTCAAACCCAGAGGTATGTAAGAGGTATACCTCTTTTTATAAAGTTTAATCAATTTTACACTCAAATTATAAACCCCCATTTTTTATTAACATTTTTTGCTATTTTAGGCTACACCCCTACTATATCAACTTACACCAAGACCTTACTCCTCCGGATTTCGACCGAAGGATAGATTTTTGCCACTGGCTATTAAACATGGTAGCAGAAAATTCTCAATTTCTGTCAAATGTGTGGTGGACTGACGAAACCACTTTCGGTAGTAATGGGCAATTGAACTTACATAATGCGCACTTTTGGGCCCGAAATAATCCGCGTTGGTTTGGAGAAGTGTGGGATAGTTGGAGGGCGGGTTGTTGGTCCGTTTATTTTGGACGGAGCATTAAATGGTCGAACATACCTATATTTCTTAGAAAATGTTATTCCAATTTTAATGGATGATATTCCGCCCTTGCTGTTCGCCAGCATTTAGATGCCACCTTCTCTGACCGTTGGATTGGAAGAGGAAGCCTGTTCCCTTGGCCTCCAAGGCAAGTTTTTGTAATGTTATTCACCGTAAAATTGCTTCAGTATTTAACACAAAAATCTTTGGATGTTGCATTTTGGAATGATTCTGTTTATAATTGCGCACATATTAAAACTTATTAAATATTTCAAGGTCTCCCGATTTAACCTGCCTTGATTTTTATTTTTGGGGAAGAATTAAGGATATAGTCTTAGCAACAAGGCCAACTTCCCCCAAGGATATGATTGCAAGAATCAGGAATGCCATCTTGAACATCCCAATAGCTGAAATTGAGAATGCTGTTTTTTCAACACATCAGCGTCTTCAGATGTGCATCCAAAATAACGGAGGCCGTTTTAAACACCTGGGTTGCCATTAGATTCCTTTTTTTTTCCTTTTATGGGTTTTAGTAAAAAACGGTTATTTTTAGAACCACAGACCATTTCATAAAAAGAATTCCGTAAAGTAACTATATTATACCTACTATAATCTTTGTAAATGGTTCCAAAATAGATGGTCTAACATATTCGAATTTGGATATAGTATACCTATTTAGGTTTTCAGGCTTATTTTTTAAACTAAAGGTTAGAATTACGAAAGTAATATTAAAGTGACAATAAGTTCAAAATGCGTTTAGTTCCTTTGGAGCAACATGAATGGCCTGATGACATATTTTTTTTTCAATAATACCTAAATGAATTCTATTTAGACTCACAATTGTCTCTTTAACATCTTATTCATTTTGTGCTCGAGTTCTCTCACTCCCGATGAGTCCCAAAAGAACGAAACAGCTGTCGGGTGATTCTCAGTGTTTGTTTGCTATTGTACAACCTCTTGCGTACTTTACTGCAGGCGATTCAAAATTTTTACACTTGCCAACTGTTAGGTTGGCTATAATTATTGAAGAATCGACTATGTAACTGCTTTACATACCTGTCGGCAAAGTTGCTAACATTTTCGTACGTGAACGCTTTCACGAGTCGACACTAGATGTCGAAAAACTTATCATTTAAATATTGTGATCCCTCCAATAGGGCATATAGTCGACAGCGCGCGTTTGTACAATAGTGAACTTACACTCGAGTTCTCTCACTCCCGATGAGTCCCAAAAGGACGAAACAGCTGTCGGGTGATTCTCAGTGTTTGTTTGCTATTGTACAACCTCTTGCGTACTTTACTGCAGGCGATTCGAAATTTTTATACTTGCCAACTGTTAGGTTGGCTATAATTATTGAAGAATCGACTATGTAACTGCTTTACATACCTGTCGGCAAAGTTGCTAACATTTTCGTACGTGAACGCTTTTACGAGTCGACACTAGATGTCGAAAAACTTATCATTTAAATATTGTGATCCCTCCAGTAGGGCATATAGTCGACAGCGCGCGTTTGTACAATAGTGAACTTACACTCGAGTTCTCTCACTCCCGATGAGTCCCAAAAGGACGAAACAGCTGTCGGGTGATTCTCAGTGTTTGTTTGCTATTGTACAACCTCTTGCGTACTTTACTGCAGGCGATTCGAAATTTTTATACTTGCCAACTGTTAGGTTGGCTATAATTATTGAAGAATCGACTATGTAACTGCTTTACATACCTGTCGGCAAAGTTGCTAACATTTTCGTACGTGAACGCTTTCACGAGTCGACACTAGATGTCGAAAAACTTATCATTTAAATATTGTGATCCCTCCAGTAGGGCATATAGTCGACAGCGCGCGTTTGTACAATAGTGAACTTACACTCGAGTTCTCTCACTCCCGATGAGTCCCAAAAGGACGAAACAGCTGTCGGGTGATTCTCAGTGTTTGTTTGCTATTGTACAACCTCTTGCGTACTTTACTGCAGGCGATTCGAAATTTTTATACTTGCCAACTGTTAGGTTGGCTATAATTATTGAAGAATCGACTATGTAACTGCTTTACATACCTGTCGGCAAAGTTGCTAACATTTTCGTACGTGAACGCTTTCACGAGTCGACACTAGATGTCGAAAAACTTATCATTTAAATATTGTGATCCCTCCAGTAGGGCATATAGTCGACAGCGCGCGTTTGTACAATAGTGAACTTCATAGATAATAAACACTTTTAGATGCGCAACTCCTTAGTTAAAATTTAGTACGATATTCAGCGCTACATGTGAAAAGTTCGCCAACTAGTTTTCAACGGCGGGATATTTAAATTTATCTTCATACGTAGTCTTGTTACAGATACAGTTATGTAGTAGTGCTTTGGTAATTCTTTTGAACAAAACTAGATAAAAGACAAGAAATTTAATTACAAAACAATAAAATATTGCAATAATGCAAGAAACTACAACTAATTAAAAGTAGACAACTAAAAAAATCATTTTTTTATTTCTTTCTTTACAGTAATACTGAATTGCCTGAACAAGAATTAAATCCTTTGGATTCATATTTCTACTTTCTTTGCCATTTAAAGATTTATTAATTGCTTTCGCCCAATTATGCGAACAAAGCATCACAAAATTTTTAATAATTTCTAACTTAATGTTGTGCCCACATATGGGTTGAAACTCTACATTGGAACTTAAATAATTTACTAACTGCAAAATACAGTCAGTTTTATGGCAAATCTTAGGTAAACAATATGAAATTATAGTGTATAACTGACATAAAAGTTTTAAAAATGGCAATGTACAATATTTTAATTTATTTGGAACTAATTTATTATATTCTCTTTCTAATACTAAATCATGCCACTCTGACAATGTTTTGTTGGTGATAATAGAATATTTACAAGAAATACAGTCCTTTAAATTCAGTTTTTGGATATAAAGCCACTTACATACTCTAAACTAATTTTATCCAAATAACTAAAATTAAACTCTGTTGGTATATTTAAAGTATGAAAATCCTGTTTAGCTTCCAACTCATCATCTCCAGGCGTCCCTTGGGTAACAAATTTTTTACCGAGTGGATAATATTAGAAGAATCGTCTCCTTCACAATTAGCATGAACTGAATGCGATGAACACATGTTGTTCAAAATTAATGTTTTGAAATATTTACAAAATTGTGAAGGTGACGGATTAATGTTTCTACCAGCATGTTGACGTACTTGACAAAAAAATTTTCTAAAGGGTCCTGATTTAAATGACGAGTTAAAATGTAGTTAATGTCTTGGTCTTTTTTAGCACATTTAACAATTTCTTCCAACCCTACTAATGTGCTAATCCAATTCTTCAGTGATGGTGGCACTTCTTTTTTGTTCCCATTTAAAAAATACATTTGGGTTAAACAAAACTTCGCGTCTCTCCAGTACTGAAGATGGCCGGAGTTTAAACTGGCAGCATGTTTAAATTTTTTATCACTTCTATTTGACACCATTGTCGAATTCACGCTATCAAATAGCTGATCAAAAAATTTTATGATATGTGCTGAATGCATTAAAGATTTTGGATCTGATTTTCTATCTATAACAAAACAATTTGATTATATATGAATACAGGCCAGTGCACGTGTATGTTACCAGTAGGTGGAATCCTTGATAATATTGCCATAAACGATGCCATTGTATGGCTAAGAATTTGTGTAGCATGATTAACTTTCATTTTCTTTAATTTGGTTGGATAAATGTGATTATCTGTCAATTTCGGCATTGATCTTAAATCGGCAGAAGACTTATCGTTTTCGTAAGCATAAATAATGTCATCCCAACTTAGTGACAAAACTTCATTATCTTTTTCCCATACCAACGTCTTCTTTAGCAAGTTGTTACGGATCCCTTTGATCAAATGAGGTGGATCGTATATATGAATAATGTCTGCACCATTCACTTTGTATTTCTTTAAGTAATCCCAGACTTGTCCCTGGCTTAACTGATTTATTGCCGAAACATTAGTCTGACCTTGGTCACTGACTGTTGCTACCACAATTAAGCCTGCTTTTTGACATTCCTTGATAATGGTGGTTAATTGTGTTATTAAGATTAAGGATTTAGTAGCTCCTCTACAAAAGGAGAACATCAACGGCTGTCGCCAGTTTGCACATAAGCCCCTGATCATAAATACTAGGGCATGATCAGCAATAATATTTGTTTTGTGCATAAACCCTTCAAATCCCGTTTTATAAACATCAACATCAATGTGAGGATCAATGCTAACCTCGTCGAACAACAATACACATCTTTTATCCCGTTCGCGCAACTCTTGTACAGTTTCTTTTAATGTATCAAAAATAACGCGATTAATCCCACATGTAATTGGAATTTTTGTTAATAAATTACTTAGTGTTTTTTTGATGGCAAACAAAACATTTGTGATAGCATTTTGTACGATTTTCCGCTATGTTTATGCAGGATTAGTCCTAATATTTTATCATCCAAGTTGTATCTTCTTCCTTTTGGATGAGTTTTTGCCAATCGAATTTGCGTCCTAAGAAACGTTTTAACAACCGGTGCCAAAGATTCAAGGTGGCTATCTAGGACCTCGTCTGAATTGAGGTTTTCCTTAAACAACAATGTCTTTGTTTTTAATCGGTTCAAAGATCTTTGTAGGCGAGTTGTCCTCTGATAGAATTTCCTACATTTTGGGGATAATTGTGTTTGCTTGAAGACACCTACATCTTGCAAAATAGATCCGTAATGTCCTACAATATAAAAAAGACTTAAACTTCTATTGAAAGATGTTTAAGAAGACTTACGTTTCTTAGATCTTATTGTCGAGGGTGTTGAATATGTCTCCCCTAATAAATCTTGTTTTGAAATTCCAGACGGACCAGGTTCTGATATTTCAATATTACTTTTTTTCTGGTTTTCCTGTCCTATAAAATAATTTTTTTGAATGAATAACAAACAATATTGGTTCGTAACATACTCGAATTATCATAGAAAATGTTTTCGGGCACATTAATATTCAAATCTTCTTTGGGAACATCACTTGGCAATTTACCTATAAATTTGGATATAATTACAAAGCTAACTTTTAACTACGTTTACGTACGTAAATTCTCTGGTAAGTTAAGAGTGGGAACAGATTTTCCTTTCTGCAGATACATATTTGTAGAAATATCGTCTGGCTTAAAATGGATGTGACAAACTCGGTAACTCCTATATACCTGTCCAGGATCAAGTTGAAACAGAAATGAATTGCCACAGGCCTTCACCCACTCCTTAAATAAATCTTTATATTTTTCTGGATTAGGGAATCTATGTCTATGGGAATTTTTATCCTCACAGCTTCTAACTGCACAATTTCGATATCGTACCATACTGTAGGTACTGTAAAAAATCGTGTATTTGTAAAATATAAATAATTACTTAAAATAAATTCAAATGTATTCTTTTTATAGAAGACAAGCGATAAACTTTTTAATTAACTTGAATTGTACTTTTCATGCACTGAATGTAACCTAACCTAATCTAACCAAAATTAGGTTAGAAAATCAAGTACAATAATTTAACAAGCTTTTAAAAAAAGACTGTTACACTTACCTAACGTAGAATATTTGCTCAACGAATTCCAAAATATTCTTTAAAATGAAGGAGTTTCACAATAAATAAAACAAATAACTTAGAAGGCAGCACTCTATGGCAGCACCAGAAATACTTTAAAAACGTTCAAACACCTATGAGTACTACCAACACAAGGTACTTGAACTCTTCAAAATACCCTATCCAAAAAATACAATTGTGCCCTCTAAGGAGTTGTTCGCACATTATCACATGACGTCAAAATGTACCCAGTTGGTCCATTTAAGATAACCTGCCGTGGTGAAATTACACTCGAGTTCTCTCACTCCCGATGAGTCCCAAAAGGACGAAACAGCTGTCGGGTGATTCTCAGTGTTTGTTTGCTATTGTACAACCTCTTGCGTACTTTACTGCAGGCGATTCAAAATTTTTATACTTGCCAACTGTTAGGTTGGCTATAATTATTGAAGAATCGACTATGTAACTGCTTTACATACCTGTCGGCAAAGTTGCTAACATTTTCGTACGTGAACGCTTTCACGAGTCGACACTAGATGTCGAAAAACTTATCATTTAAATATTGTGATCCCTCCAGTAGGGCATATAGTCGACAGCGCGCGTTTGTACAATAGTGAACTTACACTCGAGTTCTCTCACTCCCGATGAGTCCCAAAAGGACGAAACAGCTGTCGGGTGATTCTCAGTGTTTGTTTGCTATTGTACAACCTCTTGCGTACTTTACTGCAGGCGATTCGAAATTTTTATACTTGCCAACTGTTAGGTTGGCTATAATTATTGAAGAATCGACTATGTAACTGCTTTACATACCTGTCGGCAAAGTTGCTAATATATATATATATCTATGTGGACATAAGGCTAAGGGTTGGGTTATTTAGACCAAAATATGACCATAGGACCCAATATTCCTTAATAAAATATGGCTGTGGAAAAAATACAGGGTGTTAAATTAAAATATTTTTTTTCATGTTTTGTTAATAATTTCACTGTAAATTTATCAATTCTTATCAAAATCGGCAGATAGGAATAACTTTAGACCAAGAAAATTATTTTTTGTACTATTTTAGATTTTATTATAGGAAGGCTGTTGAATGATTTCTGATGATGAAATAGAGTGGTAAAAATATGACGTAAACATCTTTTCTACACAATATTGGTACTTCTGTTTAAAAACGATAATTTCATTCGTTTACGAGAAAAAAGCAGTGGAACAATTCGTAGTCTCAGAAGGGGATTTCAAATATTATTTCATTTATTAAGAGTGTGTATTAGACTGTCAGATAATTATTATAATTTTAAATTACTCCCTGTATCTTTTTCCACAGCATATTGGGTTCTATGGTCATATTTTGGTCTAAATAACCTTAGCCTATGGCTCAATAGTTATGAATCGTTCTGTATAAATGTATATAAAAACAAATAAAACAGAATTGTAAACAAGCATCATTAACGTAAAATGATGAAACTCTATCCAATATTTCCTAAACAAATTGTTATATAATTTTAGAAACCCTGTACTTCAGCTCCTTTCTTATGTCGGTGTTTCGTAGTCTATTTATTCTTGTAATACCTTTTATTTTTCTTAAGTACCTTATTTCGACTGCTTGTATCTTGTTTTTTGTTGCTCTGTCAGTACCCACGACTTGCTCCCATACGCTAATATTGGTCTATATATCAATTTAAATACTTTTGTTTTCTTTTCAACTGAAATTTCCCTCTTACTCAAAACATTATTCTTCGTATTTATCCCTTAGCATGTAATATTTAATTGATTCAAACTGTACCACTTCTTATTTTCCTGTATTCGTCTGCGTTTTCTTCTGTTGATCTATATTTTCTCAGATTTTGGCCACTTCTCGAATTCATGACAGTCTCTCTGTTTTTTCTTTCTATTAATACATACATCTTTCATTCCTACTTCTCATGTCTCTTGTAAATTTATGAATTTCTTTGTGTGCGAATAATATATCTGTTATTATTAAATCATTTACAATGCAGAAATCTAACATTCTTCTTACATTACTATTTCTATTTACTTCTCTATACTATCTTATTATCTATTTGTATTTCTCATCACGTTTACCGACTCTGCTATTAAAGTCTCCTATTATGTATATTTTTCCCTTTACTTGTCCTATAATTTCTGTTAAATCATTACCAAATTTGTCTTTATTTTCTTTCTTGTCGTTTTCACTTGGTCCGTATATTACCATCACCGTCTTCTTGATCTTTGTTATCGTTTCTAACAGCTCGACTGCCAATATACGCTCATTGTAGGCTTTCCAATCTTTAATTTGATCTTTTTAATCTTTCTTGATTATGCATCATATTAGCAAAATGTGTGTTTAAAGTACCTTTTCTACTTGCTGTTTTAGCCTTTTTCTTTTTATTCGACATTTTTAATAATTATATTATCTCTTTGGGTTTCTCTATCTTTTTTCTCCAAACTTTCTTTAATAACTAAAATTCGCTTCCGTAACATTTTTTTCTCCGTATGCCATTTAGTTACCAGTTTAGGATACATGGAGGTTGGTGATACATATATATTTGATTTTGTGAATCCGACACACTTTCTTTCTGCGACTTTTCTCAAAACTGCTGCTTTTCCGAGCTAAACAGAACATCGTTATTTGGGCTGTCGGACTGCAAAATAGCAGCATCTAATTTGTCGAACATTATGACCGTTTAATTGTATTAGGAATCGGTAACCAGTCGTGTAAAATCGAACTATATATTGCTACGTTTAATCTTACTGTATAGCAAAGTAGTAAAATTTCATAAAACTCAATCTCATTTAGAGTGTGGTTCAAATTAATTTTTTTACCGATGTAATCCTAATTGATTTATTTATTTTCATTCGCTACAGACGCACCATCCATTGCAATAACCCATTGGTTATAACGTAAAAGTTGTATTCGAAAATAATTCAATGCATACATCCAGCAACAGAATAATAAAATTTAACTCGTATATTCTCTAATTTCTTGTAAATTCAACTTAATGGTGCGCGTCGATTAGCAACATATAACAATAACTAACAAGAAATCGAAACAACAAAAATAAATAAAAACCCTAAAAACTAAACAAGCACATAAAATGACATAAAGATTTGAATTTGTACTTTTGATTTTTGCGCCAAGTTTGTGAGCAATTTAGCTTTCGCTGTCAAAAGTTGGTCCGTCAAGAAGCCCGAATTCACTTTCACCTTAATTGCATACATATTACTGCAATTCACATCAGCTGGTCCTCAAATTTTTATGGTACGTTTTACATTTGTTAATTCTTTTGGAGTAAGTAATTTACTACATACGCAGATTCCAATGGTTATTCTCCTTTTTTTTCATGTCGTCAGTAACACGTCACCAATCCGTGACGTCACTCAATCGGAAAGAAATATCACTAACAAAATCTCGCGAACTCCGTGTACGTAATCACACTTGCAAGAAAGATAACGACTCTTTATCTCCCATACACATACAAACGTCTGCCTTACACGAAGGATAAAACAGAAGACCCCTCTTTCTTTATAGCACCACTATTTCTAATCTTATACCCTTCTTCACCTTTTCAACTCCTTTTTTACTGTTTTGGAAACGAGACCATCTTTGCGTTCTAGAAGATTCTTGACTCTTCTTCTTCTTTAAATGTTTCTATTCCTTATCATGTCCATATTGCGCATTTTTTCAACTACTTAAATTTCTTTGTTATTATTAAAGCTACAGGGTCGGTTAAATAAGCAAACTAGTAGCATTTGATTCTCTCATCACTATAACAGATTAAAAATCAAAAATCGCGTTTGCGAGGTATGTCAAATTGTTCCATTTTTTCAAGTGGGACACCCTGTATACAATATATTTAATCGATAGGAAATTGAATACTGAATAAAAAGTGTCGTATTATTTTTTATCTTAAAGTCAAAAATGACAGAGCTATTGATGATTTTTTGAATAAGTTTAAAGTGGCTGTGATTTCATAAACTACAATCGTTTGTTGTATAAATGTCATCAGGATTAAAATGTCAAATTAAAGTTACACTGGTAAACAGTTTACAGCCTCTGAAAGTTTAGAGGCGGGCTCAAAATATTTTTAACCAAAAAGTACTTTTTTGAGCATCTAATTTGAATTTTTCTTTTTAATGTTTACAGAAACCATATCCTTTCGCTTTATGGATATTCCACTTTTTTCATTTCATTTACCACTTCTTCTGGATATAGCAACCGTAAATTTTGTTATGTTAATCTATCCCCATCACAAAATCATTTTTTTAAGTGTCTGCCGTGAACAAGATTCAAACCACCTCGACCAACGGTTTTCTGACTAGTAAACTTCACTACATTCTTAGCATTACTACTCGACCACCCGCAAGTCTGATATTCTTCCTACCTACTGGTAAGACAAAGTTATAACTAACACAGCCACCTTAACCAATTTGAAAAATCATCAATAGCTCTGTCATTTTTGACTTTAGGATAAAAAATAATGGAGAACTTTTTGTTCAGTATTCAATTTTCTATCGATTGAGAATATTGTATACAGAGTGTCTTATTTGAAAAAATAGAATAATTTGACATAACTCCCGAACGCGATGTTCGATTTTTATTCTGTTTTCACCATAGTGATGAGGGAATCAAATGCTACTAGTTTGCCTTAGTTAACCGACACTGTAGCTCTAATAATAACAAAACTAGCAATAGTGCCGACTTAAGTTTGAAAACCCTGTTATACTTATATACAGGGTGATTCATAACTATTGAGACATAGGCTAAGGGTGGGTTATTTAAACCAAAATATGACCATAAAACACAATGTGCCTTAATAAAATATTGCCGTGGAAAGAGATACAAGGCGTTAAATAAAATTTTTTTTTTTTTTTTGTTAATAATTTCACTGTAAATTTATCAATTCTTATCAAAATCTACAGAAAAAATAAAAAACTCCAAACCCAACACTAATCCTTAAAAATAAATATTTTATTTTTCTCCTCCTTTCACTTTTTCAACTTTTTTATTTTTTTTTCAAAAAAAAAAATAAATTTTTTTAAAAAAAAAAAAAAAAAAATATTATAAAAAAATTATATTTACTTAAAATTAAAAAAAAAAAATAAAAAAAATTTAAAAAAAAATTAAATTTCTTTTTCTTTTTAAATATTTTTTTTCTTATCTTTCTAATAATAATTAATAAAAAAATAAAAAAAATATTTTTTTTCTTATTTTTTTTTTTTCTTTTTTTTTTTTTTTATATAAAATAATTAATTTAAAATTAAAATTATTAAAAAAAAAAAAAAAAAAAATTTAATTTTATTTTTTTTTTTTTTTAAAAATTTTTTTTTTTATAAAAAATTTTTATTTTTTTTTTTTTATTTTACTTAAATTCCCTTTCTTTATATTTTTTTTTAATATTTTTAAATCACCTTTAAAAAAAAAAAAAATAAAAAAATAAATTTTTTTTTTTTAAAATTTTTTAAAAAAAAAAAATATTTTTTTTTTAAAAAAAATTTTTTAATTTTTTTTTTAAATATAAAAAATAAAAAAAAATAAAAAATAATAAAAAATATTTTATAAAAAAAAAAGTAAAAAAAAAATTTTAAAAAAAAAAAAATTTATTTAAAAATAAAAAAAATTAATAAAAAAAAATTAATAATAATGTAAAATTATAAAAAAATTTTTTCTCTTTTATACTTCTTCCGGTTTTGCAAGAATTCTACATCTTTTTTTTTTTTAAAATAATAATATTTTTTTTTTTTTATATTTTGTATTTAGCTCTTAATTTAAAACAACTTTTATTAAAGTTTGTAATATCTACTTCCCATAGTTTTTGAAATATCGTTAAATTTAAAAAAAAATATTGGTTTGTAGAATATTTTTTTAAAAATTCATATTTTTGAACTTGGTTAAGATAAAAAAATTATATTTGGTTTCCTTATAACAGAAGCTTAGTTTTATTCATTACTGTGATCAAAATATGTTCAGTGTATTCAGGACGTCCACCATTGATTCTCAAAGTAAGCCAACTTCAAATAGCAACAAGTCGATTTTTTTAAATGGAACATACTAAATATTATTTAACAGGATGATTCAGAAATTTTTTTGTGATCGATTGATATAAGCATTACCTGTACTTATTTCATACGGTTTAAAAGTTATTACGTATTTTTATAAAAATTATTTTTAATGTGGTAATATCTAGCTAATTATGGAAAAAATATAAGTATGCATTGGTAGCAAGATATTTATTTGTAGTAAGTCAAAATCTAGGTAGCGGTGCAAGACAAACAAAAAAGTTTAACGGTAGGAGCAATGTAGGTTACAAATACCATACGAATAAATAAATAAACAAATAATAAAATTAATTTTTAATTAGTTAATATCTACAAAAACTTAGTTATTAAATTGTTCAAAATAACGTCCTTTTTCTCTCAAACAAAGATGAAGTCTTCATAGCACTTCTTGTGTAGTAGCTCTTCAAATATCACTTCTATTAATTCTTCTAACTGCCGAATTTGTTCGACCTACCAGTTCTTCACAATTACTTACAGGAGTTGCGTAAACAATATCTTTTAATTTACCCCAAAATTAAAAATCGCCAGGAGTCAGATCTGGTACTCTTGGAGGCCAACGTAAAAGACCGTAACGACCTATCCACCTTACCAAACATATTGGTTAGTTGTAGCATGTGTACTATGACCTGGAGTTTCTTCTATTTAGAATTTAGACCAACAAGTCAAATATGTTTGAAGAGGAAGATCTGTTTTATTATTTTACAATATTACATTTTTACACGTTACCAATAATGCATTGTTTTTTTTTTTTTTTTTTTTTTTATTTTTCAATAACCTTTAACTAAAATTCTACTTTTTTTCTATCCTTACAATCTTTAACCTTTTTTTTTTTTTTTTTTTTTTTTTTTTTTTTTTTTTTTTTTTTTTTTTTTTTTTTTTTTTTTTTTTTTTTTTTTTTTTTTTTTTTTTTTTTTTTTTTTTTTTTTTTTTTTTTTTTTTTTTTTTTTTTTTTTTTAAAAAATTTTTTTTTTTTTTTTTTTTTATAAATTTAAAATATATTTTTTTTTTTTTTTTTTTAAAAAAATTTTTCAAAATATTTTTTTTAAGTTTAACGATATTTCAAAAACTTTGGAAAGTATATATTACAAACCTTAATAAAAGTCGTTTTAAATTAGGAGCTAAATACAAAATTATCAGAAAAACATATCATTCTATTTAACATAAAGAAGTTGATGTCGACTTCCGGCACAAGAAGTGCAATATAAGCGAAACTATTTTAAAATTAAAGATCAGTATAAATAATATATTATTACAAATTTTAAAAAATTTAAATACGATTAGTTCTTCATAAACGTCTAATAGGCCACTTTGTTTGGGACACCCTGTATAATATATTAAAAAACAATAAGTCGGGAAATCGAAATATTTCGGACCTGCGTGCTCGGAAAAGCAGCAGTTTTGAGAAAAGTCGCAGAATAAAAGTGTGTCAGAGTCAGCAATAAGAAGTCAGTCACAAGTATTAGATACATATGTATCACCAACCTCCATGTATCCTAAACTGGTAACTAATTGTTTGTCTTTATTTTTCACATCTCATTTTATATCTATTACTTCTTCGCTTAATTTTGTAATCTCATTTTTGAATTGTTCTCTCATCTCCTTAACATCGTTTATGAGCTCTCTAACCGCCTAAAAACATTTAACATTCTCATGAAGCTATAACCTTTTTTTTATAGATAGTATGTAATGTATCCACAATTTTAGAGTCGGGCATACTTGCACATTTTTTGTCTTGTATTGGTATGCGCAGGTTGTCAAACTTCGTCCGCAAAATGAAAGTATGTTTGATTACACTGTGTTCATTTGTCGTGGTCAGAAAGTTTGCAATTGTAAATATTGTACATCTCGTTATCAAACTGCAATAATACATTATTTCCAACGGTTTCTGATGATTTCAAATATTACATTAATTCAGGTGGTACAAACAATATTTTCTTTCCGTGTTCCATGTTTATTTCTTCTTCTTTTTGATAGGGTCTCCAAGTTGAACTAATCTTCTCAAGATGTCTTTATGACGCGAGAGCAGTGATTTCTGGAAACGCGACAAAGAATTTTTTTTAAAGTAATGTACACTAGACGCAAATGTAATCAACTTGTTTATCGTCTGCACATTTTAGTAATGCAAGAAGTTCGTTATTTTCAAGTTTCGCGAGAGCCCGAAGAAGTTCGCGGTGTTAAGTAACGTTTGGGCATTATTCTACTGTTATAACTGCTCTTGTTGTTTATTTTGATAACTTACCAGCTATTTACTTTGACGTTACACTATGACTTTGACACTTTACGTAAATTATAAATTCTGCTTGGTATATCACTACGCGCCACAAGTATGCCTCAAAAACGCCTTCACGAAATTTGCTAATGATTTTGTTAAGTTTCTTAGTTATTTTTCGATAGTCTAACCTTTAAAAAATTTTAGGGGTTATATAATAACTAACAAATGTCAATATTCATTGGCGTCTACTACACATAAAAGCATTACATTTTAATTAAGAATTACATTATTGTCAAATGGAAAGCGGTAAAAATGGCCTCAATATTTTATTGCAATTACTTGTAAGTAAATCACTTATAATCAGAAAGAGTGTATTCCTGCTTTATTACATCATCAAAATATTATTTTAGCTTCAATTTCTGCTATTGCTTGTGGGCTTCATTTTGGATGGCCGTCGCCAACTCTTCGATTAGTACGTCTTCGCCAATTAACCATAAACATAAGTGTAAACGATATGTCAAATATAGTATCAGTGGCACCTTTAGGATATATAGTAAGTGGTCCATTTAGCATCTTCTTTGTCGACCTACTTGGACGGAAAATATCGCTTTTGATCGTGGCTGCTCCACAAGTTGTAGCTTGGATTATGATTGCCAATGCAAAAAATATTTTTACATTGTATTTGGCGAAGTTAATAGCTGGTGCTGCTGAAGGAGCTGTATTTACAATATTACCTTTATATCTTTGTGAAATCTCGCAACCATCTATTCGGGGACACATTGGCTCAACATTTACAGTTTTTTTGTTGTTTGGAATATTTTTAATAAATTGTTATGGTCCGTACGTGTCTATGAGCAATTGTGCTTATATATCGACTAGCGTATCAATTTTATTTGTATTAAGTTTTGTTGCGATGCCAGAATCACCATATTTTTTAATCATGAAAGGACGAATTGACGATGCCCGTTTATCATTGAAAAAATTAAGACACATCGATGATGTCGATGAAGAGTTAAACCAATTAACCTACGACGTTGCACGACAGATGTCGGAAGCAGGCAGTTTTAAAGAAATTTTATCTGTTAAAACAAATCGAAGAGCCTTTTTTATTTTACTTGGTCTCAGGGCGTTGCAGCAGTTTTCTGGAAATACAGCGTTTTGTTATTATTCAGATAAAATATTTAAAGACGTCAATTACTTGGAATCAAATTATAGTGCAGTAATTTATAATGGAGCGAATATGATGTTTATATTGGCGGGATCGCTTCTACTAGATTCTGCTGGAAGAAGACGTATGTTACTAGTTTCATTAATAAGTGTCGTAATAATTCTTCTTGCCATTGGAGTATACTTTTATGTTTACATTATTACAGTAAAGATATGTATTATATTTTATGGTTTCCTATTACTGGGATGATTGTGTACACCCTTTTGTTTGATATTGGTTTAGGTGTCGCGCCTAATTTACTATCGGGTGAAATTATGTCGGTCAGTATAAAAACAAAGATTATGGGAATTCTTATAATTTATTGTGCCTTAATAATTAGTGCATCATCAAAGATATTTGAGTGGTTAGAAAGTACATTTTATATTTTCATACCTTTTTTTATTTTTTCCATATGTTGCATGATAGGCTTGCCTTTAGTTTATTTTTGTGTTCCGAAACTAGAGGCAAATCTTTAGAAGAAATTCAACAAGAACTAGGATTAAATTAGAGTTTTATTGTAAATATGTAGATATAGATTTATATTATATATTTGTTTTTCAATATGTTATGTGTGATTTGTTTTTCCATATACAGGGTGTCCCACCGGGAACGCCATCGATAGATTATAGAAAAACTGTACATGGGAAAAATTTGAAAATTTGGTAGTATACTAACATCGACGGGGGCAGTTCCGCTAAAATATTTTCAAGATGGTGACACTTTCGGTTATACCGGAAGTATGTGTCAACTTGCTTATTTTAAATGGAACACCCTATATATTATTCTATTTTTGAATTTTGCCCAAAATTCTAGACACATTTTGTGTATAATGTCCTATACCTAAGTCTAACTGTTTTGGACAAAATGACGTTTTCAGGCCTAAACAAAATTATAAAATTTTCCTATACAAATGCCTTTATTATTTAATTGAAATAGGTTTCCTTGTAGCAGGGGACCTATTTTAGTGGGCTATGTCGATATTTTGATAATAAATTAATACAGGGCGATAAAAAAGGATTAAAATTAAATTCAATAACACGTCAAAAGTCATTTTTTTAAAATGCAAGCACCATGTTTTTATAGCTTTATTTTATTTAGCATCAAAAATAAGGTTGACTTTGTACAAGGTTGTCTATTAAAAAATTCATGGTTTTCGAAATATTGGCAATTTAACTTTTTTTTGTTGCACAAATGCTATTGTATTTCTTTTAATATGAATGGTTATTCCTAGTTGGCCATGATGGCGTTAGAAAACAATCATCTGTCAAGGATATGTCAAACTGTTAAAAATTTTCAATAATCATGCCGGGACGCTTAAATTATACAAACGAAGATTACTTAAATTTATTTATTATTTATGGACAATGTGATAAAGTTATATTAAGAACATGTGTTACAGTTAACTATACCGACTGTGAGTGTTAAAGTGCATATCGTTACCAAAGCGATAACTTTAAATGCTTGAAACACGTGTGTCGATAAAGCCAGGTGTTCTTTCGTTGCGTGTGTAATACTGTACAAGTAATTACTTGGCTTTATCGACACACGTGTGTTTCAAGCATAATAAGTTATCGCTTTGATAACGATATGCACTTTAACACTTACAGTCGGTACAGTTAACTGTTGGCATTCTTAGTTTGATACACAGTTTGACATATCCTTGACAAATGATTGTTTTCTAACGCCATCATGGCCAACTAGGAATAACCATTCATATTAAAAGAAATCAATAGCATTTGTGCAACAAAAAAAAATATTTCAAAAACCATGAATTTTTTGAATAGACAACCTTGTACAAAGTCAACCTTATTTTTGATGCTAAATATGATAAAATTATAAAAACATGGTGCTTGCATTAAAAAAAATGACTTTTGACGTGTTTTTGAAATTAATTTTGATCATTTTTTTTGATCGCCCTGTATTCATTTATTATCAAAATATCGACATAGCCCACTAAAATAGGTCCCTTGCTACAAGAAAACCTATTCCAATTAAATAATAAAGGCATTAGTATAGGAAAATTTTATAATTTTGTTTAGGCCTGAAAACGTCATTTTTGACATAAAATTTAAAATAAGTCCAAAACAGTTAGACTTAGGTATAGGACATTATACACAAAATATGTCTACAATTTTGTGCAAAATCCAAAAATAGAATAATCTATAGGATGTTTAATTTAAAATAAGCAACTTGACACCTACTTCCGGTATAACCGGAAGTGTCACCATTTTGAAAATATTTTAACGGAACTGCCCCCGTCAATGTTAGTATACTACCAAATTTTCAAATTTTTTCCATGTACAGTTTTTCTATAATCTATCGATGGCGTTCCCGGTGGTACACCCTGTAGATAATTTAAAAAATTACAAGATTACGAAGAGACTTTTTGCCGCACGAAAACAATGTTTCTGAGATTGAGTAACAATTATACAGGGTGTCTGTAAAAAGTCTTTACACACGTCTACCACATATTCATTAGACCAAAATGACCCGATTTAAGTAAACTTATATTAGCCCATTAGTCGTTTAGTTTAGGCTCTATGCGGCCTTGAACTTCAAATTTTAAAACAGTTTTTTTATTATAAATTTAAAACGGCTTATGCAATTTTAATAAGATTTGGCATGGTAAGCTAATATTATTAGACGAATATTTTGAGAAAAATTCTAAAAAATACTAATACCGGAAATGAATGTATTACCTTATGCTTTTTTAAACGTATCACCATAAGCTTATAGAAGAGAGAGAATTTGATCTTTTTGAATTTTCTATGGAATAAAAATTATTTTGTGTTACTACTACAGATAGTAAAAAAAAAACAGATAAAAAAAAAGTTTCTGAAAATTTTACAGGGATTTCCTGTACTGCTTTCCAAATCTCAAACTCCTGCGGTTCGTAAAAGTAAATCTGAGGCACTTGTCGCTATGAAAAGAAAGTGGGAATCGTGCTTTGGATCAGAAATAGGTGAAAAACAACTATTAAAAAAGATTAACAATATGTAAACAAGAATTAAAAAAAAAACAGATATCAACAGAACAGGAAATAAAAAAATGAGTTATTGGACTGGGAAAACGTTTTTTTTAAAATGATGACTGGTGATGGTGACGGTAATCCTGTTATTACCAAAGTTCCAGGTATATTCTTTGAAAATTAACAGAGGGTAGGTAGGTGTGTATTTTCAAAATTATTTTTACGTTGTATATCAGCTGGAACTTCAAATGACGAATCTGTCGGGTTTGTAAGTTTTGAGAGCTCATTTCCTAAACCCAGTTCAGGTTCGAAATTGAATTATTACGAAAGTAAAAATAAATAAGTACTTTTTTAGGTCTCATGTTGGTTGGAACATCTGATAATTCACCAAGAAATCGTAAACCAAATAATGAATTGTAAAAATATGAGACGGATTAAACGAAAAATTTATCAAATACAGAGCTGCAGCGCCTGTTTTGTTGAAACAACTAAACGTGTTGAATTTAAAAAAAATTAAGACGAGAGTTACATGTAATTTCTTCTGAAGAATCTGATTAAATAAATAATAAAATAATATACACAAATGTTTTCCGAAAATATCTATTTTTCTAAATTCAATTATAAATAATACTGCAATTTCATGCGTTTTGTGACCCATTTTCGTAAATGCCCTTCAACATCTTCTGTAATAATTAAAATTTTCTTCTTCTTCCTCTAGTAAAGGTTCGTCCTCCTCCAGCTTATCATCCGATTATTTTGCCATATTGTGAAGTATAATAACAACACATAATCAATTTTGGAACTTTTCTCCTAAAGATAAACGAACCGCAGATTGTAAAATTGGGAATACTTTGGTTTTTTATTGACCGAAGATATCCTTTACGAAATTATTACCCCCATAAATCTGTGGTTTGAAAAGATTATTGAATGCGCGTTCAATTGAAAAGATGTGTTCAGGTTCCTTTTTTGAAATCTGTCATTAACCCAGGAAATTTTATCCATATATTTTTTAGGAATAATTTTATTTATAACTTCCTTAATTACTTTTGAAGTGGTAGATTGATGTACACCTATATCTTCACCCACACCTGCTTGAAAACCAGGATCTGCGATATATCTTAAAAAAATTTTCATTTTGTCAAAATTTTTTAGTGCACCTCCTCTAGCTTTTCCTGTTTCTTGTCTCAGAAAATTAAGTGATATCCACTTCACATTTCTTGATTCAAACCGGTACAATACCTTAAAATCACGTTTAAGGGTTGTTCGTATAGCTTTATACAACTTCTGTGCCCTTCGATTATTAATAAATTCTGCCATAATTTTAAATGTTTTAAAAATAAGTTTGCGATAAGTCAAACTTCAAATTGCAGAAGTACATACTCATTATTTGAAGCATATACTTTTCTTTATTCATATGAAACCCAAATACCTACTCACACTAAAGTTTACATAAGAGTATCAACTCAAGGTGAGTATCTACTCATCAGACTTATTCATACGAATTGTAGTATATACTATCAATTTGTGAGCATAAAGTTTATTCTTAATTTTATTCATACCACTCAATGACTGTCTTAAACACTTTTTTTGTTGAAGGTAGTATTTGCTCTGTATGTCAAATTGTTCCCCTTTATTTGAATTTACAGTAAAAGTAGAATGAGTAAACTTATTTGTTCAGTAACTGTTTAGCATTTTTAGTATATTAACCAACCAAAACATTATCTCCAATATTTATATTTATGAGTTTACCGCCCTTATTAATAACTCGCTTTGTTTGCTGTGCCTCAACAAAATCAGAAATTTATTAAATTTAGATTAAAGAACTTGGATGATGATAAACCGGTGAAAAAATTGACTTAATACCGTTTTTTTGTAAAAAATGTTTGAATTCAATAGAACTAAATGGCGCACCCAATTTACTGACAAATTGTAGAGGCAAACCGAAACGAGCGAATACATTTCTGAGAATGTCAATAATTGCTTTTGCATTTATTTTGCTTGCATCAAAAACCTCGGGTCATTTAGAGTGAGCATCAATAATTATTAAAAATATTCGATTTTTAAACGGTCCTGCAGAATCTGCATGAATTCGCATCCAAGGTTTTTTAGGCTATTGCCATGGTGTTAAAATGGTTTTACTAGGCGAAGGTCTTACTGAAATACAAGTTTTACATTGACTTGTAATATTATTAATTTCATCATCAATTTTAGGCCACCAAAAATATGATCTAGCAATACTTCTCATTTTGACAACGTCTAAATGACCTTCGTGCAAATTTTCAAATAATTTTTTTCGAAAAACTCGTGATCTAGTTATATTTCATTACGCAATTTAAAATAAGATGATATATCTTGATTCTCAATTTTGTTTGGCCATCCAAACATAACAAATCTATAAATTTTACTCAAAATAGGATCAGACTGAATAGCAACTCTGATTGATTTTACGCAAATAAGAGGAAATTCTTCCTCCACTAAATTTATATATCCAAATTGTTCACCTTCATTATGATTTAATGACAATTCTAGAGGAAATCGTGACAAAAAGTCTGCAATTTTGATTGGTATTAATATATTTAATTTCAAAGTAATAACTAGTAAGTTCTATTGCGTATCTTTGCAATTGATTAGCAGTTGTAATTGAAATCTCTTTTTTAGGACCAAAAATAGAAATTAAAGGTTTGGCATCAGTTAGCAATGTAAAGTTTCTACCATAAAGGTACTGATGAAATTTACGAACACCAAACATAATTGCAAGAGCCTCTTTTGAATCTGACTATATATTTTTTCAGAATCAGACAATGTTCTACTGTCACAGCTTAAATACAACGGTAAATTACACTTATAGTGTGTTAAAACTTTATCTGAAACTCAGACTCTTTTAACAATATTAAATGCATTAGTACAATCCTTATTCCAAGTAAATTTAACATCCTTTTTTAACAAACTATAGAGAGGATGCAATACGGTGCTTAAATTTTTAACTAAATTAGCATAATAATTTATCATACCCAATAAAGACTTAAGTTCAGTGACATTTTGGGGGTTTCTGCAATTAATTATCTCTTTCACTTTATCAATAGAAGTTTGCAAACCTTTTTTAGTGCTCACAAACCCTAAATATGTAACTGAATCTTGAAAGAAAACTTTTATTTTTTTGCAATTTGAGACCCACTTCTTGTAGTCGTTTAAAGACTGATTCCAAATTATGCAAATGTGTTGATTTGTTTTCACCTGTTATTAAAATATCATCTTGAAAAACTACAGTGAATTTCAAATTTACAGTTATATTTTCTGAAATTGTTCTAGAATTGGGCTTAAACCGAAAGGAACTCTGTTGTAAACAAATAAACCTCTATGAGCGTTGAGAGTTGTAAATATTTTTGAATCATTATCTAATAGAATTTGTGAATACGCCATTGAAAGATCCAATTTGAAAACAATTTTTCAATTTTTGGTAATGGATATTTACCTAATTATTAAATGAAGATTAATGGTTATCTTATATTCTCCACAAATTCTAACAGTTGAATCATTTTTTACTATTGGAACTATAGCAGTAGCCACTATCATTTACTGGTGAAATTACATCTAAAGCCAGTAATCGATTTAACTCATTAACAACCTTCTGTTTGAGTGCAAACGGAAGAGGTCTTGGTTTACAAAATACTGGAGTTACATCATCTTTTAAATTTAATTTTAGAAAATAATTTTGCAATGTTCGTAATTTGTTACTGAATACGGAAAAATATTTAATCAGTAAACTTTCTAATTGAGCATTAGTGTTACTAGTGATAACATTTATTTCTTTAAATTTCAATTGCAATTTATTAATCCAATCTCTGCCTAAAATTGGAGATTCTCCGTTTTCAATAACAAAGAGTCTTACATTTTTAAATTCAAGTTCATTATTATTTACAGTTACATTGACATAACCTTTAGGAATAATTTTATTCCCAGTATATGAAACAAATTTATTTGCAGTTTGCAGTAACTGCAAGTTTGAAAAGTACTTATTATATAAATTACTAGAAATAGCAGATATTGGGCTTCCAGTATCTACTATCATAGTGATTAATTTATTTTCTATAATTAACTTACTATAAATCGGTTTATTAACATAATTTTTCTTTTATTTATTTATTCGTATGGTACATTATACAAATATTGTATTGTGATGTAAGTGTTATGTATGGTGCCCCAGAAGATCAGTATAAACCTGTATAGTGTGGTGACGAAACCGTGTGCAATAGTAGATTGATTTGTCTTGCCAAAGCATTTACTTTAAGGTTTAGAAAACCACTAAAACCTAAACATGCCAATCCTTACCCATCCTAGTATTCACATGTAATAATAAAAATTAAGTGTGTATACATTATAAAAGATAAATAAGAACATAAAATATAACAACACAGCCATTGCATGACGACATATAATGGACCGGTCCAAGCGCCAGTCACGACAACGACGAAAAAAATAGTAGATTAAAGAAATAGCAAAACAAAATAATGGAAAAACAGATAATCAAGACAAGAATACAAAAAATTGCCAAACTTCAGATGTCCTTCAGATTCGTAAGCCATAATATTGCTTCATCCGTTAAATTATGAATGTTTGGAAACCCTCCTTTAAACTTCGTTAATTGACAATCCTCTACAATATGTGTAACGGTCTCTGGTTCGTTTCCACAGTCACAATTTGGATTAGAAATCGCACCCCATTTAAACAACATAGAGTTGCATTTTGAATGGCCTGTTCTTATGCGATTTACTTTTGACCAAATTTTTCTTTTTGATCAAAGCCTGGGACTTCTATTGTTGGATCATCAATGAGATGTTTATTGAAAACATCAACTCCAGACCATAATTTTTCCACTCTTCAACTTCAGAAAAACCGTACTTAAGTAGTCTTGCAACCATATAGGACTTCGAGATTTAAGTCTTTTAGCAGGAGGGTTGTCAATGTCATTCCAAATTGGTAACTTTTTGTTAAGTTGGCATTTATCCCATTCTCGTTTTAACGCAGCTTTTCGTCGAATGTTCGATAGAGTAATATTACAAAGAACATGAAGCCAATCGAGAGGAATAGATTTAATGGTTCCACTAATTATACGCATAGTGCAATTCAACTGGGCATCTATTTTTTTTGTATGATAACTATTCAACCAGACAGGAGCACAATATTCAATTTTCCTCATACATGTAATAAAGAAATTCATAATCGAATTCAAGCATTTCATTATTAGTTAATGTTTCTTCACCAATGTAATTATGAAAATTTTTATTTTTCTTAAATTTATTTCTTACCGTTTTATTAACATTTTTATTGGAATATATGCTACTAATGTGCCCTTGCATTTTACATGTGTGACAAGTACTATTCATGAAATAGCACTTATTTTCCAAATGGTTCATTTTTTCGCAATGCTTACATTTTTTGTTACTTCTTTGGGTACCTAAAAAAGTAACTGTTTGAATATCATTTGGACCTGCTTCTATTGCGTCGTTTTCAGCCCTCTCCATTGATAAGGAAATTTCTACAGCTTTCTTGTACGTTAAATTTTCTTCCGTAAATAATTTTGAATGGATCAAGTCATTACGCAAACCAGCAACGAGTTGGTCTCTTAAATTATCTTCCAGTTGGCCTCTGAAATCACAAAACTTTGATAAATGTTTTAAACCTTGAACGTAGTCCGCAATTGATTCGTCACTGCTTTGCACTTGTTTCCTAAATTTGTATCGTTCCGCAATTATAGATGGCTTTGGATTTAAATGTTTTTCCATAATTCTCCAACCATTGATAACAATGCTGCTACTTGTAAATCTTCCACAATTTTATTTACTTTAATAAATTGCTCTAGACGTCTGATATAAGACGACCATTTACCAGATTTAATTTCAAACTTGTTAATTTTACCGATCGACATTATAAATTTAAATTTATAGTAAAACGTAAAGATACGTTCGTAACGTAACTGCAAGTGCCTTTATTATATCAAAAACTAAATTTCCCCCTTCTACAATACCAATACCAACTTAAACTTTAAACTAAAGTCGAATACATAACAATACCCTTGTTTATTTGCAATTAAATCGCCGTTATATAAAAATAATCATGCACGCCAAGACGCTTTGCATCGAATACAAGCAGTTCGCAAAGAAGTAAAGCCCTCAGTGACCATACATGACATCAAATTAAAATTTAATGGCTTGAAATCAAATTTTATGGCAGAATATAAAAAGTGAAATGTCAGTTGACGTTGAACTTATTTATACCTTTGCTAAGTACTGTGGTAATTTATAGGTGTATACACTAACTATATGGTATTTCAAATTAATGAATGTCTTTTTACTGTACAACCTCTTGCAAACTTAACAGCAGGTGATTCGAGTTGTGTATTTTTGGCAACACTTCGTTGACTATAATAACCGACGGATCGACTTATGTAACTGCTTTTACACATCTGTCGACAAAGTTGCTTCACACACAATATCAACAAAGGAATTCAACTTTATTACATTCAAACGTTGATGTACCGCAAGGAAGTGTCCGAGGACCTCTGATTTTTATTTTACACGTAAATGACATTATATTATTTAAACACAAGTTTTTTGTCTACGATCTTACAGTTATTGAAACTACAAATTCTGATGTTGATTTAATAGATAAACTACAATGTTCCCTAAATACATTAATTCAATATTTTTAAAATTAACAAACTTGTGATTAACCACAAAATAATTTGTTACATAAAGTTTGACGGTAAAAGTTCTGTAAATGAGTCCGACCGCATATCAAAGTTTTGTGAAAAAACGGTTAATCTAGTTAACAGCTACAAACTACTGAGATGTAGAGTAGATATTGATTTAAATTTGAGAGAACATTCTACTTTAATTTGCAACAAAATTTCATCAAACAGTTTTTCTTTAAGGAGCTTGTCATACATACTAACAAAAATTGTTAAATCGTATTATGTTAGCAACATTGAACAGTTATTAGATATGCCATAATTTTACGGGAAATTCCATAGCTGCTGTAAGGGTTTTTAAAATGCGAAAAGGGCAGTAAGATCTATGTATAACTTAAAATTAGAGGTTCTTGTAGAAAAATTATCACAGAAAACTCACATTATCAGGAATCTATATACTCGAGGTAATAAAGTTTGTTATAGGTAATGTATAGGTAAATTTACTACTTAAATCACAATCACAATAATTATTGTACAAGGTATGGAAACAATCTTCAAATGAATTTACATGAATTAAAACTATATAAATCAAATTCTTATTATATGGGAGTGATTGTGTTTAATAAAATTCTAGATAGTGTTTGGAATCTGCCTAGTGGTAAGTTTATAGAATTCATGAAACGCTATCTTTGTGAATAGGTGTGTTTTTTTATTGATGAATTCTTAGTTTGAATTTTAATCAATAATATTTGGTTTATTTGTTAAATTTGACATGCCTTATATCTATTTGATGATCTTTTGGATTAATAAAACTTAAATTATTATAATTAATGCAAAAGCATTTTCGTACACTTTAAAATTGTCTCCTGTGTAATTAAATCAAAAATCCCAGGTGATGGGCCTTCTATTTAGGAGGTGCGGATTGAGGTTGATAAAAATTAGTCACTCATGTAAGTGTGTTGCCGACGTTTCGACCAGTATAACAGTCTGGTCTTTATCAAGGCTTCTTTTATTGAGTCCAAAAGAAAAGAACAAACAAACAAATTAGAATCAAAGAATTCATGGTGTCATTAATTATGAGTTTGTCTTAATTTAATCAAAGTTAACTGGAACAGTGAAATAAATATATAATTAATTGAATTCAAACAATGAATAAAATGAATAAATTAAGACAAGCACATAAAAAATCTGATTAGACTAACAAGTTGAAAAATTAAAAAAAACTGTACAATGTCATGGTTAAAAAAACATAAAACACAAAAAACTTAGCATATGACTAGAATATTATAAATTTTATATGTATCACAATTTTATAGACTATCAACCTAATTAACACTTACCTACGACTGAAGAGTAGAACCAATTTTTTTCCCGCATTCAAATTGGGACGAGTACAGTAAAAGACATTAAATAATCTAATGATAATGTATAAATAATCACAATAATTAAATCGGTTTAAGACTAGTAACGTGTAAATCGAGTAAATTGTATACTGGTCGAAACGTCGGCAACACACTTACATGAGTGACTAATTTTTTATCAACCTCAATCCGCACCTCTAAATAGAAGGCCCATCACCTGGGGATTTTTCATTTTCGTACGTGTTACGTTTGTACGAAACCGAAAATTATATAATTTAAATTTGCCGCCGAGATAACAATTATCTCACGGCATAAAATTTACATTGTCAATAGAGACGTCGTGCGCACCGTCCCACTTAACGTTACCCCCGTACCACCATTGCCCACTCTTTCGCTGGCGATACCGTCCCCTTTATAAGAGCAAGCGCAATGTAAAGAAGAGAACTTTTATTAACCCGTTCAATAATCCTCTTCCGACCTTAAACCCGAAACGGAACAAACCGCCAAACTATACTAAGCTATCCGCTATACTAAGTCTTCTTATTTTTATAACGGAACTATTGGGAAAACACAGTGATTCGATTTGTTTTGTCCAACCATAGGTCTAGTTATTGTTATTAGCACCGAGCTGTCGACGTTAATGCGACGACATGGAGAAATGTCCGCTGATCTGCGCACCGAATACAAAATGTATGCCCGCCGACTAGATTTTGCTAGTGTGCTCGAGTTGTTAGAACTAGCCGCACAATACGAAACCTTTCAGAAGGACACCGAAACGCCGAAGGAAAAACCGGTTCGGCTACCAATATCCGTTATGACGCCACCTTCAAAAGAAGAGCCGCCAAAATCCGTACCGCAGGTGAAAGACATCCTGAAGACTTTACAAAGGCCTGTTAAAGGTTCGCCGCCGACCAACGACGTTTGTTGGAGATGTGGCAAAACCAGACATTTGAGAAATAGATGTCGAGAAACTCTAAACATTTTCTGCTCTTGATGTGGCCGCTAAAATGTTATGTCCAGAGATTGCAGTTGTACCAAACCGGAAAACGGTCCTCACCGATGGAGACCACCTCCATATACGACCGGCCCCGCGTGTTTTACAAACCCCGTCCGTGAAAGCAAAAGCAACTGGCAAAAGTGGCTTGAAGTGGTCAAAAACGACACCCGGAGGCCGGCCACCTCAACCAGTGTAGAAACCGTTCGCAAACCGTCTGCAAAAATGAAGCAAGCCGTAAGTAATTCAATAATAAACGCAGGTTTGTTCGTCACCGTTTTTATTTGGGATAAAAACTTCTGCGCTATGATAGACACTGAAGCTCCCCGTTCATATATTGGGCAAGATGTCGTTCAATGGATTGAACACTGACCCCAAACCCTGACAAAGATGGAAAAGAAAATAGTTCTTTTAGCCAATGGAAGCCAAGTCGGGGCCACTGGACCATATTTAGTTCCGATGGAAATAAGCAACACCGTATGTGCTTTGTGTATGTTCTGCCTTACAGATTTAACGAGCTATCTTGTCTTGGAACTCGATTTTTTGCAACTTCAAAAAGCAGTATTAGACCTGTAAAATAACCGCATTAGCCTAGATAATCAAATGGTTACCCTGCAAACTCGCCTCGTGTCTGGTGTTTGTGGTAATCAATCGATGTCCGATGATCAAAACCGCCACCTTCAGAAACGTCTGGACAGAGAATTAAAATCGTTCGATACTCAGTTAAGGAAGATGTCACTAGCCAAGCATCAAATTTGTCATAAACAGGAAGAAAGCTTCGCTAAGCTAAAAGGGTTGCACCTAGAACCCGAGTCAAAGACCGTCTATCTACCAGAGACTCCAAACTCCCGTTGAAGAAACCGCTTCATCGAGTTGTTTGAGTCACCACTGCCTAGTTCACCGCCGTCAAATGCACTAGTTGTGCCTTCATCCTCCGTAACGCCACCTACACCCGCTCTCTTAAAATTGGAGAACCTAAAAGGAAGAGAAAAGCGTCGGATTATAAAGAAGATAAAAACACTGCAACTACATGTGGGGCGCATGGACTTCATAACCATGTTGCGAACCGATGCAAACAACCTCGGTGTTCTTTCGTTGCCTACTAGAGTTAGCATCCCTCTTCCGGAGGTGAGGGAGGTATGTAAGAAACCGACAATTATATAATTCAAATTTGTCGCCGAGATAACAATTATCTCACAGCCATTGCCTACTTTTTCGCTGGCGATAACGTCCCCTTTATAAGAGCGAGCGCAATGCCAAGAAGAGAACTTTTATTAACCCGGTCAATAATCCTCTTCCGACCCTAAACCCGAAACCAAACAAACCGCCTAAACCCTAAACTATACTAAGCTATCCGCTATACTAAATCTTCTTTTTCTATAACGGAACTATTGGGAAGACACAGTGATTCGATTCGTTTTGTTTAACCATAGGTTTAGTTATTGCTATTTACCGCTTTCTCAAAGACCATTCCATATGCTAATTAAATTCGGCACGGGTTTTGGCTAAACCGTACTAATCGCTTGAGAACCACCTAAAAACCGCCGTTATTAATCCGCATAGCCAACACCTACTTACCACTAAACCCTAATCAATGTGGCTGATTCATTCGGTAGCACTTGCTCCATACTAAAACCGTTCTATTTGGAACTAGCCGCTTCGCATCACCGAACCCCTCGAGTGTAGGTAGCACGTAGTAGTAGGCGTACCGGTAGAATCTGGCTTCTGTGAAGTACAACCGCCACAAAACCACCGCCGAAACCGAGGGTAGAACTTCTCGTAAATAAACTGCTCGTCTACCAGGCATTACTGTACAGGTACGACCACTAGTTATCCTGCGCACGTCAAGACGAATTTCCGTCGTTTATAAAGCCGTAAACCGTAATTATAACTTCCGCTGTTTATTCTGTAAGCAGCGCGCTCCGCCGAAAGAAGTTCTAACCTAGAAACTTAAACGTGGTTGTAAAAGACCGCCATTGGCGCTTAAACTAACTTACCTGTTTTAGTAATCTAATAGTACAAACCGCAGAACTACCACGAACCAACCACTCGAGAATGCAACACAAAACCCACCGATCCGCAAAGCACGTATAAGTTCTGCGAACGAACGAGCATAGCAACCCGACATCGTAGAAGTGTTGGCTGCGTCTCCGACAACGCCGCTTCTCCGATCGCGACTTGTGGAATATAAAAGTCAAAAAAAAAATAAGTTGTAATAATACCGTGTATAAATAGAAACTTTTAAAACTTGTAAATATATTTTTGTATCTAGAACGCAAAATGATACTTTTGCGTTTGAGAATGGAACGTATTTTTCCGAGCAAAATATCCATTTGAAAACGTAAAAGATGCAAACAATATTTTTTTTTTAAATAAAAGGAATTTATATTTTATTATTCAAGATTGCATTTATTGAACGATTTGAACCAAGACTATGTAGGTGGCTACTATTAATATGACAGCAGCTTTTAAATAATAAACATCAGTTGTGTCAAAAACTATTTTTCAAAAATTGCAATAAAAGACGTTTAAGAATCAATACAATTAAATGAAGTAAGTGTTAATGTTAATTGGGTTTTCATAAAATTTATATTTAAGAAAATTGTAGTTTATTGTTAAGTTATAAACATAAATAAAAACCCCAGCATTACAAAAAAATATATTATATGCTCAGCATTTTGAAAGTACCCAAAAATCATTGCTATTGGTCGTGACGTCAATACTCGTATATTTCAAATATAAATGATGATTTGTTTATGTAAGGCACCACTAATTCATTACTTGAAGAAACAATCGCATACAAATCAAACGACCCATATTTATACGAGAATTGACGTCACGATATAGACGACTTCTTTCGGCGCTAATTTTCAGTATTTGAATTAAATACACTTTTTAAAAAATACACTGTAATTTTAAAAAACATTACAACTGGCGAACGTCTTTTATATGTACGGACTTCGATTTCGCACATTTTATAAAAACCGAATTGACAAGTTTGTAATAATTCATAAATAATAGGGATCAGAATGTAACATCTCAAAACCGCAGCGGTAACATTAGAATAATTTTCTCCGACATTCGCAAATTGTTAAATCGTGTCATTGTGAAACCGAACAATATGAATTTCTCATAAATGAATTAATAAAATTAAATAAACAATTTACTTAATAAACTAACAAACGCCTCAAACATATGACTGACTCAATGTGGGTGAAAAGTGTTTGTAGTCAATCACCAGATCGCGTCAAATTATCTTCTGATTCTCGTCGTAATTTAAATTCGTAATTTGTAAAGTCTTTAAAGTCCACTCTATTTAGTGTTTAGTTCGCAATGGGCTCGGGAAGTGAAGAAGATGAACGTTTATTGGAGAAAAGGTTTGAAGCAGCCCAAAATACCTTGTCACAGTTAATCCCAAAGAAACCGAATAGACAGTATGAAGTTGCTACCAACGAATTCAATGTATGGTATACTACAAAGAAAATTGAAAAAGTCTCTGAAGCGGTATTGCTATCATACTTTGACTATAAAATTAAAAAAAGTGAAATCTTCAACTCTATGGTTTTTGTACTTTATGTTGAAAAGTATCCTGAATGTCGAGGACAATGTAAACATCACACAATTTGCAAAGCTAATACTGTATTTAAAAAACAAATCAGTTGGATACCGACCAAAGAAGTCCATGATACTAATCAAAGAAGAAATTGAAAGGTTTATACGGGAAGCATCTGATAATCGATTTTTGCTAGAAAAGGTAATTTTGATTAATAGAATTCCATCGATTAAACTAATTTTGGATAATTTTCCAGGTCATTTTAATAATTGGTGTTTGCAGTGCTTTGCAAAGGAATGAGTTGTTAAAATCGCGATCAATGAAATTGAAGACAAGGATTCAATTGTTATTAGAAGAATTCCCAATTCCAAAACCCATATTCAAAAATATTGCGTGATTTCAAGTCGGAATCATATGAAAATATATCGTAAATACCGTGCTTTCTTCTTTTTTTTTTCTTCAGCCTGTTTGCGTCCAATTTTGAACATAGGCCTCCCTCATGTCTCTCCATTTCTCTCGGTTTTGGGTTTTGTTTATCCACATTAGTCCTGCGTGCTTGTTTATATCGTCTGTCCATCTTGTGGCTGGTCTTCCCTTGTTCAGTCTCCACTTAATAATTTTTTGCTTTATCTTCCATCCTTTAGTCTGGCTACGTGCCCTGCGAAATCTCACTTTAATTGGCATATCATTTTGCTTATGTCTTTTAGGTTGGTTTTGCAGCAAATCCACGAGTTTCTTTTGTGGTCTCTTAGGGTAATGCTCAACATTTTCCTTTCCATAGCTCTCTGGGTGAACTGTAGCTTTTCCACTGTGTTTTTTGTTAGTGTCTAGGTTTGAGCTCCATACAGCATTACAGCATTACACACCGGTCAAAAAACTTCGCCTTTAACCTAAGTGGGATTTTCTTGTTTCTGAGGATATTGGATAGTTTTCCAAAGGTTGCCTACACCTAGTTTCTTTTTTTTTATCTGTTTTGATCATTCAACCAATGTTCATTCGATTGAAATCTCCGGATCTTCTTTGCACATTGTCTTCGTTTTGTCAATGTTCATTTTTAGACTGATTTCCTTCGATTTTGTATTGAGCTCTTCTAGCATGCTGAAGTCTTCTGCTTTTTCTGCAATTAGGAGGATATCGTTAACAAATTTTAGGTGGGAGAGCCTTTCTCCGTTTACATTTATCCCTTTGTTTTCAATTGCACTTTTTGATGACGCCTTTTAGTGTTAGGGAGAATAGTTGAGGGATATGGTGTCCCCTTGCCGTATTTCTCTTTCTATCGGAATTTCATTTGTGTCTTTGTGCAGTCTAACTCGGGCTTTGACATTTTGTATATGTTTTTGAGTAGATTTGTGTATCTTTGGTAAATCTTGACTTTTTCCATTTCGTCGAAAATGGCCTAGTGTTCTAGAGAATCAAAAGCTTTCTGGTAGTCTACAAAAGCGAGGTGTAGGGGAAGTTATATTTGAGTGCTCTTTCGATAAGAATTTTTAGAGTGAAGATATGGTCGTTGGTGCTGTAGTCTTTTCGAAAAGCAGTACCATGTTAAACAAATTTTGTCAGGACCGGCAGGAATTCTGTTTTAGATTTTTTCATCATTTTTGTGATTATGTTGTCAGGTCCCGAAGCTTTTCCATTTTTCATGGATTTTAGTGCGTTTTTGATCTCATCGTGTTTTATTTCGGGCATGTCTTTAGAGCTAACATTTCTAATTTTCACTTCATCTTTGAGACCAGTTTTTTGGATCTTTGAAGAGTATAGATCTTTGTAGTAGTGTTCAGTGAGTTGTAGGATTTCACTTCTAACTTTTGTGCCAACCCGTCTTGTTTCTTTAAGAACAGTATTTCTTGTTTGTTTTCTGTTTTCCTCAGGCATTTCATTCCTTTGTTTAGTTAGATAGCTTTTTCAACCAAGTTTCGTAGTGGGTGTTAAGATCTTTTCTGATTCTTTTTCTAGCCTCTTTGTGTGTTTTCTCTATTTTTCTGTGACGTATTTCCTTCGGCATTCAATTTAAGGCGCTTTTCAATTGTTAATATTGCTTCCCCGTTGAGTTTCTCTTTTTGGTGTCTTCTTGGTTCCAGTTTTTTGGCTTCTTTTAGCAGGGTTTCAGTAAGCAGCTCGTTTAGCTTGTTTACGTCCTGATCTCTTTTGTTTACCCTCTGGAGTGATCTTTTAACTTGGCTTCGGTATTCTAGATTTTTGTGCTTTAGTTAATCTATCTCAATTGATAGCGTGTTTTGTTGGTTTTTCTTTCATTTGGGTGTATGTTTGAGGTTAACTATAGCTCTTACCATACGATGGTCACTGCCAGTGCAGAACTTGTTCAAAACATTTACATCGAGTAGTGTATAGTCGATTTCATTTCTTGTTGTGTCATTTGGGCCGATCCAAGTCCATTTTTGGTGGTGTTTTTTGTAGAAGAAAGTATTTATTATAAACAGGTTCTGAGATTCAGTAAAGTTTACAAGCATTTCTCTTTTTTGATTTTTTCTACCATGTCCTTTCATTCTTACTGTGGTCTCATTGTCCTTTCTTATGCCAACTATTGAATTAAAATCGCCAATTATCAGCTTGAGGTTACATTTGTTGAGTTGTCTGTTATTGAAAATGTTCTCATATAGTTGCTCTACATCCTGGTCGCTCTATGAAGTTGTTGGTGCATATTTTTGAATGATTTTCAGTTTTTTGTTGCAAAAGACAGGGTAATGTCTGCTACTCGGTCTGAAGTGTAGTTTATTTCTTCTACGTTTTCGAGCCATTTGTTGTAGATAAGAAATCCAAAACTCAACGGCTTTGATCTTATTTACCTTTGTAGTAGAGTGAGTTTCCCGATGGTAGTTTTAACAGACCTTCTCTCCTTCTTACTACTGACAGGCAGATTATGTCCCAGTTGATTTTCGTAGCATTGTTTTCTAGGTCGCATAGCTTTACGTCCGGCAATTACTACAAGTCGAAGATTTTTTGTGAAGTATGTAAGAGAAAAATGTGTAAACCATGTAGTTGACATCAACAAAATAAGGATTGTGTCAAAAGAAATAGCAACTTATTTGAATTTGCCTCATCCGGAAACTTATACAGGACAATGCTTTAGGCGCTCTTCTGCAACTCTGTTAAGACAAGGAAGTGGCGATTTAATTTGGTGGGGAAGTCATACATTGAAGATTCTCTACAAAACAAAATTTCAATCTCTAATAGATTGTTAATCTTCAGAAAAGCAAACTGGCCCGCTTTTTAAAAAGTTCCTAATAGTAGAACGTGTGCAGTAAACTTAAAAAATAATAAAATATTATTTAATTCTAAATTAGTTTTACCCGTCTCAATTGTAAACCGCTATTATGATGATTTGCTTAATTATTTTTAAATAGGTTAAAGTAAGACAAACAAATTACAGGGTTATTATCACAATTATTACTTATTTTGTAGATAAATTATTGGTTGAAGTTTGTACAAGTAAATGAACGTTTTTCATTTTATCTAAACTTACATTTATTTACTAATCTTAGATGTAAGTACATAATATACACCTTGTCCCACATAAAGCGGCCATTAGACCTTTGTGGAGATTAAATCAATTTAATCTTTTTCAAATTTGTAGATTTACATAAAAACTATGTTCGCTTAAATAAAATATAACGGCCATTGTACAACTTCCTGTATTAGTATTCCCTCTAGCTATATCCCTTGTCAGTTTAGAGCAAATTAAAGTTAAAGTTTTAAATATTTACATAATATTATTTTCATTTTATTTTACATTTTTTATTATGCCGGAAAATCAACTAAACAACAAGTTTTAAAAATAATATGGTATTAAAGAAAACAATAAAAAAAATTTACATATTAACTAAAGAATTTTACTTAAAACATACTAAAATTAAACAAAACGTGCGAAATGCGTTTTATAAACTAGATCCTGAGACTTTACGTGAAGAAACCACTATACATGTTCAAAAGACACTGTTAAAATGTTTAGAAGGTAATGGGGCGCATTTTGAACACTTGATAAAATTTTTTTTAATTTCACTTTGTTTAAGTAACATCCTTAGTTAGTATGTACCTTATTATTCTTTGCCATCTTTAATACAATAGTTCTATTATTTTGAAAGAATTGTTATTTAGTACATTTACTAATAGTGCAGTAAATAGAAATATATTTTTGACAAAAATAATAGTAATGTGGGGTTGACGTCTTAAACCCATCGCAATCAACACAAATTTTACATCCGCATATTACGAAGAAAACGCGAAAATTAAATAAACGATTGCAATTAAGGAAACGCTGACAGCATTTCTTAACGACCTTGTTTACAAAGCAAACTAACCTACTTCGCATGTATTAAACGAAGTAGGTACAATAACAAAAATCAGTCGATCAGTCGATAAGTCAACAGTCGATCAGTCACAGTCACAGTCGACAGTCATGGGTAGTAACCAGTCAATAAGTCAAGAACAGCCAAGAAGCAGCAATCAATAACGCTCAGTCAGGCTTCCGCCAACATCAGTTGAAGTATTGACCCGAATTCAAATCCATTGGTTCAGTTCAACCCGGCCTGCGATCTTCAGCGCAACATGTGATACCACGGTATCAGGTATCACCACGCAGCATATAGTACGCTAATTAGTATGTTGCTGACCTACACCGCTTTCATTCATAATTGTAAATAGTGCAGCTCGATTACGGTATGTGTAAATAATAAACGCTACTAAAACCGACTCGATTCCAATTTTTTCTCTGGTTTGACCCGGCGTCTACAGTGTACACCCTAAAAGCCACAATGGTGACCGAGACGTGATCAAATTAGAGAAAGACAAACATTCGAGGAGGAGCAACACGGTAACAACATCAGGTATAATCGCAAAAACGACCTTCACTGACAACACGTCCGCCACATTACGCCTGCCATGACGACGCCCGCCAACACAACGCGTCCCATCACTGCGTCCGCCATGGACATCATTGGCACCGCCCTTCTCCTTATTCAATGATGTAACGCGCATCCCTTTAGGCTGATGGACCACAAACGAAGACGTTTCATCAACACCATCACCCAAGAAAAGCCCGCTAAGATGAAACGCAACGACAGCTGCAACAACCACAAACGCTACGACCGCTGTTTCAGAGGAACAAACGACCACGACGCGTACTACGTCTTGACGACATAGCCGTCAACGATCAATCCCACCCATACACACGTCACGGAATCCAAAGGCCCAAGTCTTCGACGTACATTCGCGTTGGAGCCGCATGATCGCCCACACACGTCACGAAGCTTGGAAAAACTATAAAAAGATAAGTTAATACACAACACTATTTCAGTAGGCAATAAAAATAATATTAATTTATTTTATAAGTACCTTCTTTCTTGAATTTTGCCGGCACTGCATTTTTATGTCATTCTTTTCTTTTAGTGTTTATAATTGTAACGCTCTACCCCTTCGAGCCCCTGCTTCGGTTGCAGATGGATTCGAATGGGCGGAAAGAAACAAAATTTATATTTGCAACACAGGTAGCTTCCAGCGAGATTAAATAACCAAGGGTTCGTTTTATTGGTATATTGAATTATGTACAATGTTCGGGCGATTATATTTACAAGGAATGTGAATATTTACAATAGGTTGACGAATTCAAATAGAGCGCCGTTTTTCGGTTGAAAGTGGCGGTAGTGCAGACACGGCCACGCTGTCGCTTTTGGTTTTGGAACGTGTTGTAGCGGTGTAACGGATTTTGTAACGGCGTTTGCAGACGGAACGGCCCTTATTTTGGGGTGTCTGTGTAGTCTCTGAAACAAGTAAGGGGTGTAATTATCGGTGTTTGTGGTGTAAAATCACAATCGCTGTTTTAGGTTAATCTTCGGTCCGGTAAGGTTTGCCCTTAATTGAAACGGTACGACGGTGTTTATTTGCGGCTTTCGGCGTGTCGGTGCACGACAGTCTTACAAATGTGTCGGAGCCTGGTGTGCGAATGATTTTGATGCACCCGATGTGGCTTTCGACTTTGGTTTTAGTTATGTTGAATTCTTCTAGCCAGCGGTTAAGAATGCACCTTCTGTTAAATGTTACCGAATCCTCGGTGTCGGATTTAAGTCGTACAGGTTAATGCTCCTCGGTGGTTGACGTCGCCTATAAGCAAAGCGGATTATGTATAGGGTGCTACCGAGTGATCGGCCACACGTTAGACAGGGGAAGTTTGTTGGTGTTATCTCGGTTAGGACAAGAACGGGTTTAGTATCGGACCCTCCGTTACCGAAGCAATCGGCCACTTTGGGGGGTTGCAAGTAAGGGATGGTGTTTAAAGCGGTTTAATGCGTCGGTTTTGTTTCAGCTAAACACAGCGGTTAGTAATATTGTGTCACAACATGTACCAAATCGAATTAGCCTTTGAAGTGGTCTTTGGTTAGTGAAAATAATAGCTCTGTTTCTCGATCGCGAACTAATTGAATCACCGGGATCTTTGCAGACGCCAGAAGATAAAAGAGCGGATAGCTTAAGTTTAGAATTTAAGGTTCGGTTTGCGGATTACGGTTCGGATTGCTTTCGGAGGGGTATTTGAGCTAGGAATCTCAGAAGAGAGTTAGGTGTAGTTGTTGGGTTTGCGGATTACGGTTCGGATTGCTATTGGCAAGTTATTTGGGCTAGGAATCTCAGAAGAGAAGTCTAGAAGTTAAGTTCTCAGCACCGCGTTCGCTCTTTTAAAGGGGCTCTTATCATACAGGGAAGAGTGGGTACCGTTAATAGGGGGGAATTTCAAGAGGGGCGGTGCGCGCGACGCTCTTAGTATGAAAAATGTAATTTTATGTTGCGAGATCGTGTTATCTATGCGGCAAAATTAATTATATCATTTTTCGGTTTCTTACATAATTATATCTGACCTTAAAAAATGTTCGTCACAAATTAACTTATTTCCTAAAGCGTCAATATCTACAAGAGCAATAACAATGTTCCCACAATTTTTTTGCCACTCGCTGGCGCGGTGTACTTCTTCTATTGGAAATTAAAAAAAACTTTTGTCTCTGTTCTTCTTAGTATTGTTTTTGCAATTTATGTATACGTACTTAACCACTGTCACAACAAATCTCAATAACTTCCAGACACACGCACAAACTTGGAGCGGTTCAACGGTGACGCTAATTCAACAAACGCAAGAAAGCAGGCTTATGGTATAGGCTTTATTGTTATATAATAAAAAATGTTTGCTAAGGTCATAACTTTATTTCAAATACAAAAGACAAAGATACACAAGATTACCAAAATCAAGTAGTCTTTGATACTAGAATACACTATCGTACTATTTTTTCAAGTTTAATTATTTATTCACTTATAAACAGTAGAATTAAATTACAAAGATTCATCATCACATTTACCCACTTTTTCTTGCTCAAAATTTGTTGTATTTCTTCTAAGGTTCGCTGCTTTGTTTCTGGTAAAATAAATAATAGAAAATAATAGATGTCATTGTGCAAATAGCGTACAGTAGAAATGGCACGTACATACTAAACGCATTAGTAAGAAAGTGAAATAATTTTGGTCCGGCAATTAAACTCAATGAAAAAAACATGTTTACTACGCCCATTGCTTTTCCTTTAACGCTTGTAGAAAATAATTCCCCAAGAAGTAGAGTAGGCAACACCCCAACTCCCCCAATGCATGTAATGATGAAAACTATCATTGATGCTAATGGTACCCAGGTAAACCCAGATAAATCTAAATTAGTCTTAAATTGCAGATAAAAGAATGCTGTTTCAATTATCAGCGCAATTGAGGCACCTATTGTTGAAAACAACATTAAGGGTCTTCGTCCAAGTTTATCAACAAAAAACGAGTACATGAATGCCATAAAAACTACCACCCCCGTATATATTATGGCAGATAAAGATGGTGATAAATTTCCACCTGCCATATTAAATATTTGCTGGGTATAGACTGCAAATGCAGACATACCACTCAAATGTTGAAAAATCCGCATCATTACACACACAAATAAAGCTTTACGATTTGTCCTAATACAGAACAGGTCCTTCAAAGTTCCTGGTTCTGATTTTTGGCGGTTAACATCTTTACTTAGCAGATCAAACTCTTCTTGAACATTTCTGTTCCACCTTAACCATCTTAATGAATTTTCAGCTTCAGAATTTCTATTTTTCATAAGAAGAAAATAAGGAGATTCTGGTAAGATGCCAACAAATACAAATTGAACTACGGGAACAATTAAAAAATTAATGCCGTCGTTTTAACGCTATAGTAAGAGCCGATTACATTAATTAAAATTGCCCTAAAAACATTAAAATCATAACAATGTTTCCCCAAGTACCTCTTACTTTAGGGGTTGAAATTTCTCCAATAAATGCGGGCAATGTGCAATACATAATTGCATCTGAAATTCCATATAGAACTCGAGATATGTACAAGTGCATTAAATTTTGAGAAATTGCGACGAAAGTCCAAGACATTATATGTGGAAGAATCATTAGGATTATCATTTTCTTTCTTCCTATAACATCAACTAGTACTGACATTAATGGAGACATAACGAAGGTTGCTATAGGTGGAATAACTGCAAAATACGAAGTCTCTTCGGGAGTGATAACTTCTATGTGTGACGTCTTTGATGTTAAAATTTGTATAGATGGGGATGGCCAAGCAAACAGTGCCATTGAAGTTACACCACTCAAGGACGCTAGTGACAGGAAAAGTATTTTTTGAATACTATTTGTAACGAACTTACCAAAAAAATTACATAAACTTGTGACCAGACATGATTCTCCGTTCCAAATTGAATCAAATGTCTAATTTTCATTATAAAAGCAAAATACACTCACAAATGTTAAATTATTTTATGGCAAATTCACTCGCTAAACACTTCCATTAAGATATTTTATATCAATATGTTTGTAGAGATAGATCTTGGGAACCTACTTCAAGGTGTTAGATGTAACTGTACATTCAAATAAATTAATTATTTTTAATGAGTTAAACAATGTGCAAATTAAAAGTAACCGAATAATTTAAAATATTTACATACAAGGTCCGGCAAAAAAGACTGATTAAGTTATTTAATTAAATTTGGGTAGGTTTTGGATTATCGATTCTGTCCAAAATCTAAAAATCAATGTCATACAAAAACAGTATGAACTACCATTGAATTGAAATTTAAAGAAAACTAAACCCAGCGAACACTGTTAGATAGTCATAATATAATGCAGACGATTTCCTTGTTTCACGTTAATTTTGTGTTGACGTATGGATTGCATAGTTAAAACATACCCAAAATGATATACTTCTGCCTCCTCCACTTACAAAAATAATGTAGAATATACATAGATCATCTACATAATAAATGGGCGAACAAACTGAATTTCACCTCATGCAGTTCCGTTAAAGATACAAGACTTAAATTTTGCAAAAGCACTTTCAGTCAAGATGATGGTTGGAAGTGGAAATATACATAAGTATAGTTGCCAAAAAAAATATGATTTTATTATATTTTCATCATACAATACTGATATTTAGGGTTTATCAGTACTTTATTTTTAATTGATATGATACCTACGAGATCGGCCCTGGCCGATTTTTACTGTGTAAACAATCATTGCTATGGTAAATGCGATAAATGCACAGATGGCTAGTAAATTTAATTTGAATTGAAGAAAAATGTAAGTCTTACAAATTATCGTTAAATATTAATGGTATGATGAAACATACGGTCGATATGTTAAAAATAGCAGACGAGATTGAAGTTATAAAATCGAGCCAACCTAATGATTTTAATAACTATAACGGCCAATATTTCTGTCATGGGTTACTAAAATTTAGGTTTACTGTCATGGTAATAATTGTTGTCACAATTGTGTCCTTGAAAATTAACCAAAAATTAACCTTAACCAAAGACTAAAATACTGGTTGTAAATAAGTAGAATTAATTGAATAATTGAAGTACCATCTAGACGTCAAGTACATTGTTGTCAAATGTGTTATAACTACATTATGTAACTGAATTTTACAAATATATGTATTACTTCCGATATTGGAAGAACATTTTTTAATTCAAGCTAAGGCCCATTTGTTGAAGCATTTCCACATTTAGTCATAAAGCCATTACTTTCAATGTTTTTATTAAATTTAATATTAGTGATAATAATAATGCGGTGACAGATAGATACTCTCTACAATCCTGGTAGAAGATAGGTCTATTTCTGCCCACGTGACCTTCAATTCTTACCCAAATCCTAATACCAGGAAAGAGTTGTGTCCCTAACCTGAATATCATCCCAAGTCTAATAGCGGCCAGAAAATAAACAGACATGGGGTGCTAAGCATCACCGAGATCAAGTAGGTTACCAGGGAAAGATAACAGAGGCAGTGGAAGCTATAAATGTAAGACGTCTTTATGATCTTGAAAAGAAATTAATAAGATACAATGGGTCATCGTTTGATTACCAGAAATAAGACGCAAGGGAGAGGAATGTAACACTTAAAACTGGATACATTCTATATTACAAAGGTCAAGAAAACGAAAACCAATGTGGCATAGGTTTACTTAATTTACTTAGTTGATATTCAAACTATTTTAAAAAAATTGTTTGATTCATCTCTCCATGGTATCCAGATTTAATTTAATAGGTATCCGTTTTTCTTCCCATTTTATTTTTGTTAGAAGTTTTGACATATCTTAGTGCGAGTAACTGTCCCATTTTCAGAAATCCATGTTTTGTCTAAATAAACAAACTCACTAATTTGGTGTTCTTTATTACAAACATATGCAGTAAAATACTCATACGTAACAAAGAAATATGGGAGACTTCCATTAACCCCCTTCGCGAATAATTTTTTTCCACTGGAATCCAATATCCAATGCTGCACGTATTTTACGTAATGATCCACGACTTCCCTCATACATAAGGCGTAATAAGCACTATTAACAAAGTAGATAATTTAGGCTTGGGGTTATGTTATAGCAAACTAATAACTTAGCAATCTTGCTATAAACATTTGTTTCATACTAACTTAAAGAATACAAAATACTCTATTATATTTATTTTGATATTAAAAAACATATTATTTTGGGTTATATTTATTAATAGTAGATAAAGATTTATGTATAGACATAAATTTTGTATACTGTAGAGCAATAACAATTTCTATTTAACATTAAAGGATAGTTACGGAGTGGTTGTGCACGTTGGTTGCAACTTTAAAATTGTGACATCAGTGATGACGCAATTGCATACTTTCAGTGATTCTACTATAGTTTCAACAAATATTATAAAATTGAAACTTTCACAAAAACTTAAAAATTATTTTTTAATTTAGAATGTAATCAATTTAACTTTTAAATTATCAAAACCCTTCCATTGTATTTCTACCCAATCCCCAAAACCTAACGTAATTACAGGGTAATTAAATAAATAGTTTTTTATTTCCTCTTTTTTTTTTTTTTTTTGCTCCGTCCTTTCCTTTGCTCTATTACCTTTTCCATCCACTTTACTCTCTCACCTCCTTCTCACATAATCATTTTACTACTTCTTTCTTCTTTCCCTGATTCTTAACATCTGTTTATGATGTGATCCAGGTTCTCCCACTTCTCTGCACATAGTCTACACATCATCTTCCCGCCAATAGTTATTTTCGTTTTTCTTATTGCCACACCGGAACCAGGCCATTATTTTGTTTTCTTGTATACTTTTCTCCTACGTTATATTCTTTGGCACTGCCCTGTTATTATGTTTCCACAACTCTTGTTGTATCTTTAATCTCTACTATTTGTCTTTCTTTCCTGAACTTCTTCTCTTTCGTTTTTTTTTTATTTTTTACACCTCTCTCTCGCATTTCCTCTTGTTTTATAATATTCTTTCCTCCACTTTCGTTCCTATTGCCTTTTCTCCATACCTGTTCTGTTTCCTTTCTTTACTAATTTTCTATCATAATCACTTTGTTACTATTATCGTACCTTATATCCCAAAAATGTCACTTTATTTATCCTTTCTGGAGATTTCAAGTTATTCTATCACAAATAAGTCTATACACCTATAAGGTTACGAACATAAAATTGATGTGCATTTAAATATAAGTCAGGCATCGGAACCTTATTTTCTTCCATTGAACAGTTATAGTATGATTAACTTTAGTCAGGTTTAATGCCAGTACAACACGGGAATATAAAATGTAACATAAGTAAAATGTGTGTCTAACGACTTCTCGTGTAATATGGACACGTATAAATAGTATAAACTAAGAAATGCCTAGAATTAACTGTAACGACAAAATTTCGTTGAGTGTATGTTACTGTACAAGAAATACTTGGTAGAATTTTATTCACAAATGTATTAAAGGTTTCACAAACATTTATGGAAATGAGAACGTTTCATATAACGTACATTCTATTCATCACATGGTAGTAGATGCTGTTAATAATAAATTACCTATAAGTCATATTAGCTGCTTCTAGTAGAATTTAAAAATTAGTTCGAACCAGCAGAATTAGATTTCTCAAATTTGCAAAAGGTTCTCTAAAGACTTTTAAAAAATCAAAATATTTTATTTTAATTTGCTAAACATAATTACAAAACATGAAGGGCAAGAAATAGTTCAATTACAATTTTAAAATCTAATAGCTAATCTAATTTTTCATATTACTAAAAAACAATAAAATAATAAAAATAATAAATATTATAGTTGTCAATTCTTTGTATCATTTTGTAGGCAACATTTTTCAAATTACAAAGAAAATATATACTTTAAATAATTTCTTATCACTCAAAACGAAAATTATAGAAATTTCAAAATTGAGTTCATGCACGTTTACAATAAGCATTAAAGAATATAAAATTAAATGCATTGTTGTTCTATACAATTTAAAAAAAAAATTGCTGTAGGTTTATTGCATTAACAAAAGTACGCACTTTATTCTTTTAATTAATTTGATTCTAACAAATTTTTTGTATTATGTCAATAGTTCATTAATAATAATAATAATAATTCAGTTTATTGTTAATATCTGAAAGATTTACAAACGTCAAGTTTAACATAAAAAGATTCATTTCAGATGTATAAAGCGCAAAATCTCAGTTTTAAACGAACCGTCAACATGTGCTGTACTATACTAGACAAGATTAGTAATAAATTTTTAACTCACATTTGTACGATATAAATTATTTTTAATTTTACACAAATCTAAACAAATTAAATTATATTGACTTCTTAACTTACTAACTGGCTCCTCGGAACCAGTAGTTATATATACTACCACTATCCTAATCAAATTATTAACTAAATCACCATGGAATCAAATATATGACAAACCCCACCTACCTACACAAGTGTGCTTAAATCAACTAGAACATTTACTTATCCATCTAAAAACCAAGCCATAATTATAAACTCAATTGAAAATGTGCAACTTAAAGAATACGTATGAAAAATTGAAGACATAGTACAACCTAAAAATATTATCGTAGCATCTAGATTATCTAACGGAAGAATTTGCATTTACTTATCCAGTACTAATCTAGTTGACGAAATTGTTAATAATCACCTTACAACAATAATTGAAAACCAAGTATTAAATATAATGATAACACCATCTATAAAATTAATAATTTCTAACGTATGTCCTACTATCCCAAATGAAACACTAGAAAAATATTTAGAAAAGGAGCTAAAAATTAAAACTACATCACCAATACAATTTATAAAAACCGGAATACAAAACTCGGACTACAACCATATAATTAGCTTCCGACGATTTGTTTACCTCACTCCAGATAAAGATACGAGAATCCCGCAGACTTTATTAATTCCTTATGAAGACGAGGAATACAGAATATTCTTAAATATAGATGAGATAAAATGCACAATATGCAAACAAACTGATCATCGAGCAAATAATTGTAAAAATAATCAGATACCTATAACCATACAATCAAACTCTACGCCAAGACAAATTACCACACAACCAAACTATACGTTAGGGACAACCGACATATCTAACGATCAAATGCTCATCACAGCTGAAACACATACAGAAGCAAATCTAAAAAAACCTCTGAAACAACCTATAGACGAAGAAAAAAAACGACCACTAACCGAAACAACTGATACTTCACCAGAAATTTTAGACTCACAAAGTAACGTTATGGAATTCGAAAACAAACAATTACAACCAAATACATTAATACCAAAAAACAATTTAAAAAACCTTTATAAAAAAAGACGAAAAAAATTACAACACCAGAAGAATCAGACGCAGAGTCATCTCTTAACGAAATATTAGACCCGATAGAAAAACACATCGCAGAAAAACCAGATTATTATAAATTTAATTTTGAACAATTCAAAAGCTTTGTGAAGGAGATGCATAGAGCGGAAGAACCTCTTGAAACAGCAAAAAAATTTTACAGTAATACAGAAGAATTACTTGATTTACTCCAAAAATTCCATGGACTACTTAATCAAAAAGCAAAAAACAGAAAAACAAGAATTGCTAAGAATATAAAAGGGCACTAATTATTGAAAAACGCGCAGATGATGAATCATTGTCATCACAAATATCTACAAAAAAAAAAAAAAAAATAATAATTATTAATAAAAAAAAAAAAAATAAAAAAAAATAAAAAAAAAAAAAAAAAAAAAAAAAAAATATAATAAAAAAAAAAAAATAAAAAAAAAAAAAAAAAAAAAATAAAAAAAAAAAAACTAAACATAAAAAAAAAAAAAAAAAAAAATAAAAAAAATAAAAAAAAAAATATAATTTTAAAAAAAAAAATTATAAAATAAACTTTAAAATAAAATAAAATTTTTAAATAATAACCATTACAACACATATTTCTTAAAAATTACTATATAATCTACTTACCACCTAATGAGCCAATAAATATAAACGAATTAAAGCACATTCTGACACAATTACCAAAACCTTTTGTGATAACTGGGGATTTTAACAGTCATAATCTAATATGGAGATCGGAAACAACTGATAGTAGAGGAAAAAAACTAGAAACACTTTTAGAAAATATAAACTACTTCACACTCCTCAATAATGGACAACCAACATACCTAAACCCAACTGGTAAATTCTCAGCAATAGATTTGTCTTTTTGTAATACCCAATACACAACAAAACTTATATAGAAAACCTTAAATAACACTTACGGAAGTGATCATATACCAATAAAAATAACATTACTAGTAAACAATACAACATACACGAATAGTAACTAACAAAAATGGAACATAGAAAGTGCCGACTAGGAGCTCTTTACTGAGAAAGCTGACATCGACAACACAAGAATACTAGAGACAGAAAACGTAGACATCTTAGTTAATATATTAACAAAGTTAATAATTGACGCCGCCTTATTGTCGGTAAAAAAATCAAAGACTGTTTCAGGACTAGTAAGAATACCGTGGTGCAACAAAAATTGTGAAGAAGCCCTCAAACAAGGTAAATATTATTTTAACCAATATAAAAGAAACCAAACTATGGACAACTACATCCAGTTCAAGAAAAGCAAATCAGTAGCTAGAAGAATGGTACTAGTAAGCAAAAGAAATTAATAGGACCAACATACGTCTACTATTAACACAAACACCACATACTATACCAAAATGGTAGTAAAATAAGCTCAATACAAGAAATAGCAAATACATCGTCTTCAACATTTAAAACAACCTCCAGCAATGAACAATACAGTCAAGAATTTTTACAGTATAAAACCGAAGAAGAAAAAATACCTATATACTTAAGCAGCGACAATGAAAGCCCCGACAATTGAATAAATGTTGAAATCAGCGAAAGAGAACTTAAAAATGCAATAGATAATACTAAAAATAAGAAATCAGCTGGACCCGATAACATTCTTCCCGAATTTATCCAACACTTACCACAATCCACCTTAAAGCTACTCTAAAAATATAAAACTTAATTTGGAAAAAACATACCTACCCAGAAGCATGGAGAAAAGTCATCATAATTCCAATCCTTAAACATAACAAAGATAAAACAAACCCTTCCAACTATAGACCAATTTCCTATCGAACGTCCTAAGTAAACTTCTTCAAAAAATAATAAACAGAAGACTGATCTGGTACTTGGAAACAAAAAACATATTATCTAAACATCAAAGTGGATTTAGAAGTAACAGAAGTACGACAGATCAGATAGTAAAATTACAAACAGACGTCAATATAGCGTTTGAAGAGAAACAACATCTTACTGCTATGTTTTTGGATATAACGAAAGCATATGACACGGTATGGAGATACAACATATTAAAACAATTGAAAGAATACCAAATTAGTGGTAATATGCTACATTACATTGAAAACTTTCTAAAAAACAGAAAATTTTGTGTAAAATTTAACGGTGTTTGTCTGAAGAACAGGTACAATTAAATGGCGTCCCCCAAGGAGAAGTTTTAAGCGTAACCTTATTTTTGATAGCCATCAATAAAATAACAAATACTAACTTACCGCCAGAAGTTAAAATTTCTATGTTTGCAGACGATATTGCAATATATTACCGTTCAAGAGATACTACAAAAATCCAAAAAAAGCTACAAAAAACCATAGAACACCTTATAGAATGGTCCAAAAAAACTGGCTCACATTTCTCTCCACAAAAAACGAAAGCCATGAAATTTACGAGACTGCGAAAACAATCTACCGACCCAGTACTAAAAATGGACTCAAATAATATAACCTATACAGATAAGCACAAATTCTTAGGAATAATATTTGATAACAAACTCACATGGCGACCACACATCGAAAATCTAAAAACAGAATGTCATAGACGTATTAACATATTGAAAATCCTTTCTTGTCATCGATGGGGAGCAGATAGTAGAACTCTAATTAAGATATACAGAGATGTAATAAGATCTAAACTAGATTACGGATGTATAGCGTACAGTACTGCAAAAAACTATTAAACTTCTTAAACCCAATCCAGAGTACTTCACTACGAATTGCCCTGGGAGCATTTAGAACTAGCCCTACTATCAGCCTTCACACCCTATGCGGAGAACTACCGATAACACTAAGAAGAACAAAATTAACTCTTAACTACGCTGCTAATGTTCTTAAAGATACGAATAATCCCGTACACTCTTTCCTGAAAAATCCTAGAAATCCTTTTAAAAAACATATTATGAACATAACTTCAAACATTAACATAACACTATCGGAAAACTACAAAATCGACGGAGAAAAAGCTACTTTGTGGCCAAGTACCGCACCTCCGATAATTGACATCAGTTTGAACAAATACAAAAAGGATTCAACTTCTACAGCAGTTCTACATCAACAATTCAATCGAATATTAGCACCATATGAAGGAAACTACAAAATATATACAGATACAGACCAAAATAAACAATAAGTAGGGTGCAGCTTATGTACATAACTTGGAAGAAAAATTACTACTGCTTACACCGTCCTGTAACGTTTTTACTGGAGAAATGGCAGCAATACGCGAATCGCTAATATACATAAAAAATAATTCACATTATAATAAATATACTATAGTTACAGACTCGCTGAGCAGCCTTCAATTAATAAACCAATTGTACGCCAATAACTTTCTACATAACAGTATAATGGACCTACGACATGACATTTCCAAAAAAAAATACAAATCAATTTCATATTTAGTCCATCTCATTCGGGTATACGTGGAAACGAGAGAGCGGACTAAGCAGCAAAAACAGCATTGGTATCAGAAACAGCCAAAAAATTATTGATTGTAACACTGGGCGATATTAAAGCAAATATCAAACAACAAATTTTAAACAAATGGCAATCCCAATGGGATCAATGTTCGGCAAAATTAAAATTGCTTCAACCAAAGGTTAACCAGCTACTTCATCTACCACAAAATAGACAGAAACAAATTAAAATAACCAGATTGCGCATTGGACACACAAGATGGACACACCAACATCTAATAAAAAGGGAAGAGCCCCCAAACTGTGAGACTTTTGGAACTGTGTTGAGTGTAGAACATTTGTTTAACGAGTGCAAAATATATAATAAACAGCGACGGGACAACCAAATAAAAAACATAAACAAACTAAAAACAAATTGTACAAATAATATAAGGTTTTTAAAAAACACAGAATTATATAATCAAATTTAAACTTAAACAACTCGGTCGCTAATAGCCACATGTAGCTGAAGCGACCTTAAATAAATGTAATTAAATAAATAAAAAAAGCGCAAAATACAATAAATATAAAAACACAAAATTTGAACACAATAGAAGATAAAACATAGTTACATAAACATATCTATACTTAACTTACAATTATAAAATTCTGACAAAGAATAGAATGCTAATTAATTAAAAACCGTTTGACGCAAAACTTATACTGTAAAAATTCAAGGTATCGAATTACATTAGGAAGTTGGTTATACAATTTTTTCTAATTTTCGTCTATAATACGTTTATTAATGTTTCTCAGTTTGAGTCGTTTATAGCTATCTATAAGAGTACACTGTACCTTAATAGATTTAGGATAATTTTCATTTGTATGGTTGGTAGTGCTAGTTCGAGATGATGAAGTTGTCATCTGACAAGTCAACATCGGGTAAATTATTTTAAGTAAATAAGTAATTGTAATTGCACGGAAGTAATTGTAATTTTACGTAAGTAATTGTAATTTTATGTTACATACTATAAATAAGACATACACTTAGGTACAGTCGAATTAATCATTGTTTTTTATTTCATTTTCTAGTACTCGAAAGACAAGTTCTGTTATTTAAAAGGACGAAATGGTGACAATACCAAATATTGTAGGTGCCTCAAAACGGCAATATGACGCATCCAAGTTCACAAATTTCAAGAAATTGGTAATCCCCATGTGACCACCTACATTATTTATAATTGAAAATGATAATACAGTATTTTTTACTTTTGTTATTGAATAGGTAGGTAGGTACTTGTGAACTTATGAATTATTTGAAATAAAATTATAGTAAATATTTGTGGATTTATTACAATTTCTTAATCTACTCATAAGGTATTACCTTTATAATGAATGGTATTAGATATTACAAGGTGTTTTCAACGTACGACCCCAACTACTCAAGTGTTATGAGTGTTGCAGAGAGCTTGAGTCTCAAATTCCTAAATTTTAAATAGTAGAAGTTCGTTAGTTACCTAGTTTACATCGAGCTGCATACGCATTTCATTATTTTGTGACAAAAAATAACGCAATAGTGTACATACGAACAAACGGTTATAATTTATTATAAAGAAGCGAAAAATTTAATTATTTTTGCTACATGGACATGTGTTGTAAACATTGATGGTCACATTTGCTGTATCGTGTGCTTGAACATTTATGCTTGGAACATTGCTATTATTGTGGACCGTAACAGTTTCATTACTTCCATAATTAAACTGCAGAGATGGATTTTCCTCCTGGAAGGTCCAGGTAAGGAAACGTCAGTATATTGTGGTCGAAGCATTTGTGATACATCAATTTTGTTCTTTAGGGATGCATCGACGTAACTTTCTGCTACAGCACTCGACTTCCAACCTCCGTGCCTCTTAATAGTCAGCAAATCACCTCCACGGTTAGCCAAATGAGTCACACTAGATCGCCTGAAACAGTGTCCAGTATAAAGCTCTGGATTGGGTAACCGAAGGAAACTGGCAATTTCTTTGCAAATAGCCCCCATCCTATTAATGCCAATAGGACTATTTATGCATTTGCCACTTCTATAGGTCAGGAAAAACCGCCGGTGAGTCACTTTTTGTGGTCTTAATTGATAATATTCTTTTATCAGTGCAATCCATGTTCCCTCTGTGATTGCAAACAATCGGGGCTTATTGTTTTTGTTTTAGGCACTGAAATTGTCACCAATTCGGACTTAAATTCAATGTCATCCACACTCATGTTGGCGAGTTCCTAGCCAATAATTAAGATCACCTAAAAATATTATGGGATTTATGGATATATCAGGAGAGCTTGCAATTTTGCATAGTTTGAAATGTCAATGCTCATATTAATTGATAAACACGACCGCAACATTGAGTAAATAGTCCACAGGGTAGATGGTTTATATTTTTGCCGCTGGGACTCGAAGTATGCCAAGAGAACATTTTCTGAGATGGTTTGAATTTTATTTTCCTTGCGCCAATCTTCAAACTTTGCGAATTGTTTTTTGTATGTCGCTTCCGACTTGTCGGGTAACAAATTTGGGTGGTTGCTTCAGCAATTTGCCGAATTTCGGGCGGAGTGCAAACAAAATCTTTTCACTCATTATTAACAGTAAGTAACAATAATTTATAATAATTTTTGTTTGAAATGACAAAACACGAAATTTAAATTAAATTTTAAAATAAAGTTGGCGGGGAGCATTACCAATCAACACAAAATTCCCTAGACCTAAAAAAAATTTTTTTCTATTAAAATAGGAAAAAAAGGTGCGCAAATTAGAAAAAATAGCATAAACAACTCGTTTTATAAGGGCATTGGCGCACTTGTCCCATAGAAAACTCGCCTTCGGCTCGTTTTCTACACCTGGGACGCGTGCGCCAATTCATCCCTTATAAAACTTGTTATTAATATACTATTATAGCATGATAATGAGCACAGTTTTGACTTTTTTTTAGTCTGCTAAAATTTGTAATAAAATTGTCGTTATTTCGGGTGTAATAAGAGTGTTGCATTGAATATTTAATGTAACCTTCTTTATGTTTGTGCATATAGACTAAACACTCAACTATATAAAGTGAAGGAAACGTTAAGATTTGCAGTTGTTTAAAATAGTTCTTGCAATCAGATCTGTAATTCAGACCCCAAATGACACGCACTGCTTTTCTCTGTAAGCTAAAACTCTATTGCATTGTGGGACATGTCCCCAAATAATAATACCGTATTGCATATGCGATTGAAATAGAGAATAATAGCATGTAACAAGGTTTTTTCCGTCAATGACATTTCTTAAGTTTCGTAGTACAAAAATTTGCGAAGAAAGTTTTTTGGATACAATGTCAATGTGATGATTCCAATTTAGTTTCTTATCTATTGTAATGCCTAAATATTTTATTACAGTTACCTCATCTTTGGGTTTATTTTTGGTTGTTAGAGACAATTCCATCTGGTTGGTTTTAGAATTATTTAGTTTAAGTTTATTAGTTTTAAACCAAGTTACTGCTTTATTGAATGATGTATTATGTTCGTTTATTAGGTTTGTAGCTAGCAAGTCTGTATGAACTATTGCTGTGTCATCCGCGTAAAGTATCTCCCACGTACGATGGTAACTCATTAATAAAAATTACAAAAGTAGAGGCCCCAAGATTGATCCTTGTGGTACACCAAAAAAATTGATTATTGGAAGAGAAGTTGATCCTTGATATTTGACAATTTGCGTTCTATTACTTAGATACACTTGCAACAAATTTATACTTTTTAGACGTATGTTATAAAATTCAAGTTTCTTTAGTAAAATATCTGGTGAAAGACAATCGAATGCTTTGCTTATGTTTAGCAAGGAAATAGAGCAATATTCTTGTTTATCAAAGCCTTTTAAGGTGCTATTTGATAATTTCCTGACGGCATCTACTGTACTTTTTCCTTTTTGAAAACCAAATTGCGCCGAAGCTATTAGCTAAGATCTTTGCGTTGCGCAATTCGATTATATATTTTTTCTTGAGCTTTGTGAAAATACTTTTTATTTCATCAGATTTAAGACATAAATTTAACTCCCGTAGAAAATGTAGTATCTTACGTAATTCTCTCAAGTTATTAGTGTACCATTGGATCTCGTTTTGATTGGATTTATATTTTCGTATAGTTTTATGTGGAAAGCAGACATTAGTAATTCGCTGTAAAGAACTTAGAAAGAATTGACATTGTAAGTCGGCGGTATTTAATGTGTATAGATGTGACCAGTTGTGAGAAGATATGTAATTATGTAATAAAGATTGTCCAATTTTAGTTATTGGTCTAAAAATTATTTTAGTTTTATTTTGTTGTAGTGAACTAAGATTTTTAAAATTAATAACAATGCCGTTATGATCTGAAAATGTTGTATTTATGAGTGAGGTGGAAAAATTGAAATAACGTTTGTTCACAAAAATATTATCAATTACGTTATTTTTTCTTGTAGCAAAATCAACAACAGCTTCTAGACCAAATGTACCGAGTAAATCACTTAATGAAATTGCTCTTCTATCAGAAGCGTTGCGAAAGTGAACATTGAAGTCACCACTCAAAACAATTCTTTTTGTTTGTACTGTTTGTAATATTAATTAAAAAATCATTTAAGTGGTTTAGAAAAATTTCAAAATTTCCACTAGGCGATCTATATACATTTATCACTATGATATTAAGATCTAAAAGGTTTATGCCGCAAATTTCATAATCATTTTCTAAACTTTTTAAAAGTATTACTTTTGTTAATAGATTGATTCCAGTCATTATCATAACTCTTCCATGAATAAAGTTTTGCCGAGAAAAATACGTATCAGTCTTATAATTACATATTCGATATTGAGCGATTTCGTGTGGGTGTAACCAATGTTACACAAACAATGTCGAAAGGGATCTCACGCTTACTTAAAAGTTCCTCTAACTCCAGAAATTTTGATAAGTGATTGTAAGTTTAAGTAAAACACAGATAACATTGTATTAGCTTCATTAGTTAATTTAGATTTTTTATTAGTATTAAAAAATTCACATTTGTTATTAAAATCATTGAGGTTTGGTTTCTTGCAGCCGTGACTGAAAAAAATTAAATCTTCTTATTAAAATACCTTTTGGCCATATGTCAAGATTTAGTAGCTCTTCTTTAAAGAAAATTCAGCACCTACCTTAAAAGAACTAGTTGTTTGGCTTTTTGATTCAAGTTTTTCAACTAAAAATTCTTGATTGGGAATTTTTTTTTTCAAATATTGTAAGATTGCTTCAGCACTGGAATCAATTTCAGCTCTTCCACGTAAAGCCACACACGAGACGGGAATGCACTGAAATTTTCGTTGTCCCAGTTTGGCGTTCCACGGATTGATTTTACAACATTTTTATTAGATATTTTATTATCGTTAATAGTATGATTAGGTTTTTTTCTCACCACTTCAGACCATGTTTATATGTTTGCATTTTTTTCTAGCATATCGGTAGCTGAGATAGGTTATTTGTCCTTAATAATTAGATCGTCTGTATAAGCTTTTTGGAGCTATTAGATTTTGAGATTATTTTTATTAGGCGTTGAATCGGTGTTAAAACGCTTATCTTTTTGGGAATGATTACTTAATACATTTTGAAGTATTTTTGGACTTAGGTGAGTACTCACTTTTTTGGCCTTCAATAAACATTTGCGATGTTTTCCATACTGATAGTGTATTCACATTTGGTATAAAAAACTTATCTCTCAAATAATAATTTTCAATGTCAAGTGCATTTGCTTTTTCCTGAAGTAATTTATTTGAAAATCTAAGCTCTGTAATTATTTATTTTAGGTAAGTAATTTCCTTTAACAAATGACAATCTTCTTTAGTTGCCTCCATTGTTAATTCTTCAGTCTCTAAGTTAGGTGCAATTAAAGGCACTTCGCAGCAAAATTTTATGCGATTAACGCAGTTGTTGATAAATACATTTGCACTGCACACATTGCACTCCTGATTTTGCAATAGCACCGCACTCACACTTTTTGTAGTTTTGCAAACACTATTTTTTGTCAATTGTTTGACCTGGATCAAACAAACAATTTTTCATTTTCCGCCATACTGTAATAATATTACATACATTAATATAAAAATGTTACAATCTTGGGATATTATTATATAGACTAACGAAAACTCTCCAGACGTAGTTCCTAGTTCTTGGGCAGTTAATGAAGACTGTACCTTGTATGTTTGGCCAACAAATACTAAAAATCAAAAATTTTAAAGTTTTTAACCTTCTAGGTGGAGGTGGGGTTGAAAAAACGGTCTCAAACTACATAAAACCCTAGAAGGTTAAGAACTTTAAAATTATAAACTTATTGGAGGAAAAAAATACTCTCAACTCAAAATCAAAAATGTTAAAGATGGTTAACCAATGTATTCCGCCTTCATCAAAACATAATTATGAAGAAGTTTCAGCAACATTTAAGAAGACAATAAAGTTTACACCAAGAAATATATTTGAAAAGACTAGAAGTTAAACTTTTTTTCATTTTAGAAAATGTTTTTATTGTTGCTGAAAAGTCACAAAATGAACTTGTCAACGCTTCCAATCAAGATAAAACGCTGAAGAATTTTTTGATTTTGTTAAATTCAAATTGAAAATCAATTAAAACAAATTTATGAATTTGGCTTTTTTTTTGGATTAGATTGAACATTATCAAAATTAAAAACGACATCAAGTCTATAAAAATGTCTATTGATCGTCCATCAGCTTCTGATGGTGGAGCAGCAAACATTGAAGTGTGGAATTTTCCTCTCTCCTATTTCCAGCATAAAACGAGTTTGAAGAAGGAGAAAAACTTCTTCCCAACTTGCAATCAAGTTTGATACGTATGAAACATTTTGCAACTCTTAACTATAATACGTTCAACAAATACATAGAGTTAAGCCACTCCCTATTAATCAGCGCTAAATTTAAATAAATTATTTTATTGGTGTAATTTTAAAATCAGTGTTACAACCAACTGACATGATTTCTGCGTTATTTGACATTTTAGTTTTCACGAAGGTTTTGGTTATTATCTTATTAGTAGTTTTCTCTCGTTTCTGTTCTATTCACAAAACATTATTTTTCAATATTTTATAACGTATAAACCAATTATTTTTTAATTTTTGCGTTTATATAAATTTGCATAGTGTAAAGTGGTATCTGCATTTATTGGTTCAAATTACCACAAATTAATAAAGGAGTGGCTTAACTCCATGTGTTTGCTGAACGTATTATAGGACAATTTTTGTACACTGAACCATTCGTTTTCCACTCCTATACTACGATCACATAACCATACATTTTTTTAAATAACGATAATGTTAATAAGCTTTAAAAAAAAGATCAAAGATCGGCGTTTTTCGTTTCATATCTATTATAGTTACGGTGATTTTTAATTAAAACGCTCTATTCTTTTACATTTATTAGATAGAATATACCTATAAAATTTTTTATAGGTGATTTTATAAAAAAAACTAATAATTTAGCACAAGCGTTTTGATTTTCTTACTAATATACATACTATATTTTAGGCATGTTTGTTGAGCTTAGTAGGAGGTAATACGTTTCGGCACAATATCTCGAATATGCTAAAAAGAAATTACTAAGCCAAGAAGTAGCGCTTTTTTCATTGGAATGGGACAGAAAGGAAAGAAGAATTTTAGCCACAGCAAATATTTTCAAGTTATAGTAGGTATAAGACGGATTATTTCCCTCATATCTCATAATCCAATCAGAATTTAGAATTTTTAAAATTCAACCTAATCACCTCAGTTTTATACTGATTAAACTTCATCTAACCTGATTAAACTCTCTCTAGCTTTTGCGACTATTAGTCTACTACAATTATTTTTTCCAAATTCATATGATTGAAAAAATTATTAAAAATATAAGAATAATAGTAGCATTTGTGTTATTATGTAAAAAATTATTAAACGTCAAACAATATTTTTTAAAAATGGGGCGGTTCAGTAATGCGAGTATTGATGTGATCAACGATGAAATTAATAAATCAAAGCCATTAAATACAAAAAACACACTATTCCATCTGGACACAGTTTCAATTATTTTGTGATCAGAAGAACTATATTTTAAATGGTGAATTAACAATTGAAACGTTGGCAAATATTATGACTGATTACGCATTCAATATGAAGAAGCATGACGGCACGGAATATAAAGAAGGTGTTGTAAAGACTATGTGGAATATAACTGCCAAGAATTTGCAACAAAAATATTACAATGAGTACAATGTGGTGTTCGATCCGTTTAAAGATGTTCAGTTCGAAAAAGCAAGAAATGGTCGCTACGCTAAAAGAAAATTGTTGCAGCGAGACCCTTCAAAACGGAAGCAGAGTGCAACCGCATTCACACAGCAAGAGCATCTGTCTATAGTGAATTTATTTGATGAAAATACCCTAGATACACTGCAACGGAAATTTTACCAAATTGCGGCAGTTGAATTGGCTTGGCGAGGAGGAGAAGCGGTCAATTGTGTAGTTGAAAATTTTGTGGAAGAATTTGATAATAGTGGTGATCCCACAGGTTTGAATGTTTTAAATTTTCAATAAATTCATAACACTCTCATTAAATCGAAATCATATTTCAGGACGAATCGAATACAATCCTGTATTCACCAAAACAACTCAAGGTGGTGCTCAAAAACTAGCAAACAGTAAATTTCGTACTAAAAATGTGGTGACAGAAAACTTGTGTCCTGTTAAATTGTTTAAAAAATTATTATCGCACAGAGGGTCCAACATTAAGACAAATCGGTTTTTTTAACACCGAATCGCTTTTGGACATGCGATAATGGTAAGGAGTGGTACAAAAATTGTCCATTAGGTTCGGAATTAAATTTCCAAATGGACCAAACAGGCGGCTGAAAATATTGGCATCGATACCAAACGAGTGAGAATATCAAATCACTCAAACCGTTTACTGCTGTCAGCAATTTGACCAAAACGGTGATTGATGAACAACAATTGATTAAAATTACAGGACACTCTAATGCAACTTCTATTAGACCGTACCTTCAATTGAATGCCAAACATCATACTGAGATCATTAACAAAATGAGAAATGTTAGTTCTACTATTACAAATGCCAATTGCGGAGAACAAATTGGGCATTCAGAAACTGAACTATCAGCAGTATTGGCAGCATTGACAGTAAATTCTGCACCGAGTTCCACAGTCTACCAAAACTGCAATTTTTATTTCAATTGTTCAAATTTAAATGATCATAAATAAATAAAAATTTCGCTATTTTTTGTTTTGAAGTTGAACTAATTTTGTTTTTGAACCTAGCAAATATTTAAACTTTCATTTGTTATAGTAGAGCTCACATTTCACATTTTGTTGATTATTTCATTATAGTATTTGACATTCAGTTGCAGGATCAAATAGAAGTTTCATTAAAGTGAGCAGTTGTTTTAATCAATTGTTGTTCACCAATACTATTTTCGACTAAATTGCTGACAGCAGTAAAACAATTTGATATTCTCCTCGTTTGGTATCTTGCCATTATCGCATGTCCAAGCGATTCGGCGTTAAAAAACCCCGATTTGTCTTAATGTTGGACCCTCTGTGCGACAATAATTTTTTAAACAATCTAACAGGACACAAGTTTTCTGACACCACATTTTTAGTAAGAAATTTACTGTCTGCAAGTTTTTGAGCACCACCTTGAGTTGTTTTGGTGAATACAGGATTGTATTCGATTCGTCCTGCAATATGATTTCTATTTAATGAAAGTGTTATGCATTTATTGAAAATTTAAAACATTAAACCTGTGGAATCACCACTATTACACAATTGGCCGCTTCTCCTCCTCGCCAAGCCAATTTAACTGCCGCAATATGGTAAAATTTCTGTTGCAGTCTATCTGGGGTATTTTCATCAAATAAATTCACTATAGACAGATGCTTTTGGTGTGTCAATGCGGTTGCACTCTGCTTCCGTTTTGAAGGGTCTCGCTGCAACAATTTTCTTTTAGCGTCGCGACCATTTCTTGCATTTACAAACGATTTTCTTGAACTGTAACGGAGTTATTTTAGATAATTATTAGGGAAATAATCTTAACATATACCCCTCTAACTGTAAGTTGTGCCGGTTAAACTTGAGAAAATGTTTAACCGGCAAAACTTCCCAGTTCTCGGATATAACCCCTATGATTATACCCTTACAACTCTGTATTTAAAAATCATTATATTGTTTCAGAAGCAGCCAGGAAAACCAAGACGTCCAGCTACAGAGCAAGAAGTCAAAAAACTTGTTGGTCTAATTTTAGCAGGAGCTGATGACTGGATCGGAAATTACAATAGAAAAAAACTAACAAACAAAATGTAAATGTAACAGTAAAATTATAATCCTTATTTTGTTTCTGTTTGAGTAAATTAGATAATCAATAATGTATATTTTTAAATAAAATGTTTTTTTAAATTGAGTTTTTGTATGGACTTCTAAGAGACTTTTCTCATTGATTAACTTAATATGCGGCACTTAGATTAAAAATGTCTGTTATTTATTTATTTATTTATTCGTATGGTACATTACACAAATGTTGTATTGTGATGTAAGTGTTATGTATGGTGCCCCAGAAGATCAGTATAAACCTGTATAGTGTGGTGACGAAACCGTGTGCAATAGTGGATTGGTTCGTCTTGGCAAAGCATTTACTTCAAGGTTTAGGAAAACCACTAAAACCTAAACATGCCAACCCTTACCCACCTTAGTGTTCACATGTAATAATATTAATTAAGTGTGTAAACATTATAGAAGGTAAATAAGAACATAAAATATAACAGCACAGCCATTGCATGACGACATATAATGGACCGGTCCAAGCGCCAGTCATGACAATGACGAAAAAAAAGTAGGTTAGTAGGTTAAAGAAATAGCAAAACAAAATAATGGAAAAACAGATAATCAAGACAAGAATACAAAAAATTGCTGAACTTCAGATGTCCTTCAGATTCGTAAGACATAATATTGCTTCATCCGTTAAATTATGAATGTTTGGAAACCCTCCTTTAAACTTCGTTAATTGACAATCCTCTACAATATGTGTAACGGTCTCTGGTTCGTTTCCACAGTCACAATTTGGATTAGAAATCGCCCCATTTGAACAACATAGAGTTGCACTTTGAATGGCCTGTTTTTATGCGATTTACTTTGACCAAATTTTTCTTTTTTGATCAAAGCCCGGGACTTCTATTGTTGGATCATCAATGAGGTGTTTATTGAAAACATCAACTCCAGACCATAATTTTTCCACTCTTCAACTTCAGAAAAAGCCGTACTTAAGTAGTCTTGCAACCATATAGGACTTCGAGATTTAAGTCTTTTGCAGGAGGGTTGTCAATGTCATTCCAAATTGGCAACTTTTTGTTAAGTTGGCATTTATCCCATTCTCGTTTTAACGCAGCTTTTCGTCGAATGTTCGATGGAGTAATATTACAAAGAACAGGAAGCCAATCGAGAGGAGTAGATTTAATTGTTCCACTAATTATACGCATAGTGCAATTCAACTGGGCATCTATTTTTTTTGTATGATAACTATTCAACCAGACAGGAGCACAATATTCAATTTTCCTCATACATGTAATAAAGAGATTCATAATTGAATTCAAGCATTTCATTATTAGTTGATGTTTCTTCACCAATGTAATTATGAAAATTTTTATTTTTCTTAAATTTATTTCTTACCGTTTTATTAACATTTTTATTGGAACATATGCTACTAATGTGCCCTTGCATTTTACATGTGTGACAAGTACTATTCATGAAATAGCACTTATTTTCCAAATGGTTCATCTTTTCGCAATGCTTACATTTTTTGTTACTTCTTTGGGTACCTAAAAAACTTACTGTTTGAATATTATTTGGACCTGCTTCTCTTGCGTCGTTTTCAGCCCTCTCCATTGATAAGGAAATTTCTACAGCTTTCTTGTACGTCAAATTTTCTTCCGTAAATAATTTTGAATGGATAAAGTCATTACGCAAACCAGCAACGAGTTGGTCTCTTAAATTATCTTCCAGTTGGCCTTTGAAATCACAAAACTTTGATAAATGTTTTAAACCTTGAACGTAGTCCGCAATTGATTCGTCACTGCTTTGCACATGTTTCCTAAATTTGTATCGTTCCGCAATTATAGATGGCTTTGGATTTAAATGTTTTTCCATAATTTCAATCAAGTCTTTCTATGATTTAGTTTCCGGTGTGTGTGGATGACATAAATCACACATTAGATCGTATGTTTCTTTTCCAACCATTGATAACAATGCTGCTACTTGTAAATCTTCCACAATTTTATTTACTTTAATAAATTGCTCTAGACGTCTGATATAAGACGACCATTTACCAGATTTAATTTCAAATTTGTCAATTTTACCGATCGACATTATAAATTTAAATTTATAGTAAAACGTAAAGATACGTTCGTAACGTAACTGCAAGTGCCTTTATTATATCAAGAACTAAATTTCCCCCTTCTACAATACCAATACCAACTTAAACTTTAAACTAAAGTCGAATACATAACAATACCCTTGTTTATTTGCAATTAAATCGCCGTTATATAAAAATAAACATGCACGCCAAGACGCTTTGCATCGAATACAAGCAGTTCGCAAAGAAGTAAAGCCCTCAGTGACCATACATGACATCAAATTAAAATTTAATGACTTGAAATCAAATTTTATGGCAGAATATAAAAAGTGAAATGTCAGTAGGCACAGCGGAGCTGACAGCGACGACAAGACCGATTTCGTAAGTTGACGTTGAACTTATTTATACCTTTGCTAAGTACTGTGGTAACTTATAGGTGTATACTAAATATATGGTATTTTAAATTAATGAATGTCTTTTTACTGTACAACCTCTTGCAAACTTAACAGCAGGTGATTCGAGTTGTGTATTTTTGGCAACACTTAGTTGACTATAATAACCGACGGATCGACTTATGTAACTGCTTTTACACATCTGTTGACAAAGTTGCTTCACACACAATATCAACAAAGCAATTCAATGTTATTACATTCAAACGTTGGTGTACAGCAAGGAAGTGTCCGAGGACCTCTGATTTTTATTTTACACGTAAATGACATCATATTATTTAAACACAAGTTTTTTGTCTACGATCTTACAGTTATTGAAACTACAAATTCTGATGTTGATTTAATAGATAAACTACAATGTTCCCTAAATACATTAATTCAATATTTTAAAATTAACAAACTTGTGATTAACCACAAAATAATTTGTTACATAAAGTTTGACGGTAAAAGTTCTGTAAATGAGTCCGACCGCATATCAAAGTTTTGTGAAAAAACGGTTAATCTAGTTAACAGCTACAAACTACTGAGATGTAGAGTAGATATTGATTTAAATTTGAGAGAACATTCTACTTTAATTTGCAACAAAATTTCATCAAACAGTTTTTCTTTAAGGAGCTTGTCATACATACTAACAAAAAATTGTTAAATCGTATTATGTTAGCAACATTGAACAGTTATTAGATATGCCATAATTTTACGGGGAAATTCCATAGCTGCTGTAAGGGTTTTTAAAATGCGAAAAAGGGCAGTAAGATCTATGTATAACTTAAAAATTAGAGGTTCTTGTAGAAAAATTATCACAGAAAACTCACATTATCAGGAATCTATATACTCGAGGTAATAAAGTTTGTTATAGGTAATGTGAGTAGCTTTTACTACTTAAATCACAATCACAATAATTATTGTACAAGGTATGGAAACAATCTTCAAATGAATTTACATGAATTAAAACTATATAAATCAAATCCTTATTATATGGGAGTGATTGTGTTTAATAAAATTCCAGATAGTGTTTGGAATCTACCTAGTGGTAAGTTTATAGAATTCATGAAACGCTATCTTTTGTGAATAGGTGTGTTTTTTATTGATGAATTCTTAGTTTGAATTTTAATCAATAATATTTGGTTTATTTGTTAAATTTGACATGCTTTATATCTATTTATGTTTGTGGATAATAAACTTATATTATTATATTAATGCGAAGCATTTTCGTAGTGTATAAGAAACCGAAAATTATATAATTTAAATTTGCCGCCGAGATAACAATTATCTCACGGCATAAAATTTTCATTGTCAATAGAGACGTCGTGCGCACCGCCCCACTTAACGTTACCCCCGTACCGCCATTGGCCACTCTTTCGCTAGCGATACCGTCCCCTTTATAAAAGCAAGCGCAATGTAAAGAAGAGAACTTTTATTAACCCGTTCAATAATCCTCTTCCGACCTTAAACCCGAAACGGAACAAACCGCCAAACTATACTAAGCTATCCGCTGTACTAAGTCTTTTTATTTTTATAACGGAACTATTGGAAAACACAGTGATTCGATTAGTGTTGTCCAACCATAGGCCTAGTTATTGCTATTAGCACCGAGCTGTCGACGTTAATGCGACGACATGGAGAAATGTCCGCTGACGTCTAACTGGAACGCATCTATGAAAATCTGCGCACCGAATACAAAAATGTATGCCCGCCGATTAGATTTTGCTAATGTGCTCGAGTTGTTAGAACTAGCCGCACAATACGAAACCTTTCAAAAGGACACCGAAACGCCGAAGAAAAAACCGGTTCGGCTACCAATATTCTTTATGACGCCACCTTCAAAAGAAGAGCCGCCAAAATCCGTACCGCAGGTGAAACACATCCTGAAGACTTTACAAAGGCCTGTTAGAGATCCAACGCCAACCAACGACGTTTGTTGGAGATGTGGCAAAACCGAACATTTGAGAAATAGATGTCGAGAAACTCTAAACATTTTCTGCTCTCGATGTGGCCGCTAAAATGTTATGTCCAGAGATTGCAGTTGTACTAAACCGGAAAACGGTCCTCGCCGATGGAGACCACCTCCATATACGACCGGCTCCACCTGTTTTACAAACCCCGTCCGTGAAACCAAAAGCAACTTGCAAAAGTGGCTTGAAGTGGTCAAAAACGACACCCGGAGGCCGGCCACCTCAACCAGTGTAGAAACCGTTCGCAAACCGTCTGCTGAAATGAAGCAAGCCGTAAGTAATTCAATAATAAACGCAGGTTTGTTCGTCACTGTTTTTATTTGGGATAAAAATTTCCACGCTATGATAGACACTGAAGCTCCCCGTTCATATATTGGGCAAGATGTCGTTCAATGGATTGAACACTGACCCCAAACCCTGACGAAGATGGAAAAGAAAATAGTTCTTTTGGCCAATGGAAGCCAAGTCGGGGCCACTGGACCATATTTAGTTCCGATGGAAATAAGCAACACCGTATGTGCTTTGTGTATGTTCTGCTTTACAGATTTAACGAGCGATTTTGTCTTGGGACTCGATTTTTTGCAACTTCAAAAAGCAGTATTAGACCTGCAAAATAACCGCATTAGCCTAGATAATCGAATGGTTACCCTGCAAACTCGCCCCGTGTCTGGTGTCTGTGGTACCCAATCGATGTGCGATGATCAAAACCGTCACCTTCAGAAACGTCTGGACAGAGAATTAAAATCGTTCGATACTCCGTTAAGGAAGACGTCACTAGCCAAGCATCAAATTTGTCTTAAACAGGAAGAAAGCTTTGCTAAGCTGGAAGGGTTGCACCTAGAATCCGAGTCAAAGACCGTCGACTTACCAGAGACTCCAAACTCCCGTCGAAGAAACCGCTTCATCGAGTTGTTTGAGTCACCGCTGCCTAGTTCACCGCCGTCAAATGCACCAGTTGTGCCTTCATCCTCCGTAACGCCACCCACACCCGCTTTCTTAAGATTGGAGAACCTAAAAGGAAGAGAGAAGCGTCGGATTATAAAGAAGATAAAACACTGCAACTACCTGTGGGGCGCATGGACTTTCATAACCATGTTGCGAACCGATGCAAACAACCACGGTGTTCTTTCGTTGCCTACTAGAGTTAGCATCCCTCTTCCGAGGTGAGGGAGGTATGTAAGAAACCGACAATTATATAATTCAAATTTGTCGCCGAGATAACAATTATTCACGGCATAAAATTTACATTGTCAATAAAGACGTCGTGCGCACCGCCCTACTTAACATTACCCCCGTACAGCCATTGCCTACTTTTTCGCTGGCGATAACGTCCCCTTTATAAGAGCGAGCGCAATGCCAAGAAGAGAACTTTATTAACCCGGTCAATAATCCTCTTCCGACCCTAAACCCGAAACCAAACAAACCGCCTAAACTATACTAAATCTTCTTATTTCTATAACGGAACTATTGGGAAGACACAGTGATTCGATTCGTTTTGTTTAACCATAGGTTCAGTTATTGCTATTTACCGCTTTCTCAAAGACCACTTCATATGCTAATTAAATTCGGCACGGGTTTTGGCAAAACCGTACTAATCGCTTGAGAACCACCTAAAAAAACCGCCGTTATTAATCCGCATAGCCCGCACCTACTTACCACCAAACCCTAAGCAGTGTGGCTGATTCATTCGGTAGCACTTGCTCCATACTAAAACTGTTCTATTTGGAACTAGCCGCTTCGCATCACCGTACCCCTCGAGTGTGGCTGATTCATTTGGTAGCACTTAGTAGTGGGCGTGCCGGTAGAATCTGGCTTCTGTGAAGTACAACCGCCACAAAACCACCGCCGAAACCGAGGGTAGAACTTCGTAAATAAACTGTTCGTCTACGAGGCATTACCGTACAGGTACGACCACCAGTTAAACTCCGCACGTTAAGACGGATTTCCGTCGTTTATAAAGCCATAAACCGTAATTATAACTTCCGTTGTTTATTCTGTAAGCAGCAAGCTCCGCCGAAAGAAGTTCTAACCTAGAAACTTAAACGTGGTTGTAAAAGACCGCCATTGGCGCTTAAACTAACTTACCTGTTTTAGTAATCCAATAGTACAAGCCGCAGAACTACCACGAACCAACCACCCGAGAATGCAACACAAAACCCACCGATCCGCAAAAGCACGTATAAGTTCTGCGAACGAACGAGCATAGCAACCCGACACCGTAGAAGTGTTGGCTGTGTCTCCGACAACGCCGCTTCTCCGATCGCGACTTGTGGAATATAAAAGTAAAAAAAAATAAGTTGTAAATAATACCGTGTATACATAGAAACTTTTAAAACTTGTAAATATTGTTAATTTAAAGTCGAACCCTGGGCATTATTCTTCAATAGATGTTACCCGCGGCCGGTTATAAAATTTTGTACGTCTCCTTTTACACTCCAACTACAATTCAATCCGGTAGTCTGGAGCATAAAAGGTGAGCGTTTACACGTTAACACGAGTCGACACTATATGTCGTCACATTTATTGTTCAAATAATAATAATAATAATAGTAAAATAATTATTTACGGATCAAGTTCGGGAAGGTTACATTTTGTTTTCAGTAACAGAAAAACATTGTGAAAATGGTTTTTAACAACTAAAAATTATATTTGAATTACGATGTTACTATATCAATGTCTGTGAATGCCAATTTTTGATAATTTTCCCAACTGATACGGGAGAATAGCTTTTTGATTTGTTGCATACTTATATCAACTGTCATTTTCCGAAAGCGGCAAGTACAAAAATTCTTTTAATTTTTTTCCACAAAATAGAAAATACAAGCAAAGAATAGATATTTTTGTATCTAGAACGCAAAATGCTTCTCCGATCGCGACTTGTCAAAAAAAATAAGTTGTAAATAATACCGTGTATAAATAGAAACTTTTAAAACTTGTAAATATATTTTTGTATCTAGAACGCAAAATGATATTTTTGCCTTTGAGAATGGAACGTATTTTTCCGAGCAAAATATCCATTTGAAAACGTAAAAGATGCAAACAATATTTTTTTTTGAAAATAAAAGGAATTTATATTTTATTATTCAAGAGTGCATTTATTGAACGATTTGAACCAAGACTATGTAGGTGGTTACTATTAATATGACAGCAGCTTTTAAATAATAAACATCAGTTGTGTCAAAACTATTTTTCAAAATTGCAATAAAACACGTTTAAGAATCAATACAATTAAATGAAGTAAGTGTTAATGTTAATTGGGTGTTTTCATAAAATTTATATTTAAGAAAATTGTAGTTTATTGTTAAGTTATAAACATAAATAAAAACCCCAGTATTACAAAAAAATACATTATATGCTCAGCATTTTGAAAGTACCCAAAAATCATTGCTATTGGTCGTGACGTCAATACTCGTATATATCAAATATAAATGATGATTTGTTTATATAAGGCACCACTAATTCATTACTTGAAGAAACAATCGCATACAAATCAAACGACCCATATTTATACGAGAATTGACGTCACGATATAGACGACTTCTTTCGGCGCTAATTTTCAGTATTTGAATTAAATACACTTTTTAAAAATACACTGTAATTTTAAAAACATTACAACTGGCGAACGTCTTTTATATGTACGGACTTCGATTTCGCACATTTTATAAAAACCGAATTGACAAGTTTGTAATAATTCATAAATAATAGGGATCAGAATGTAACATCTCAAAACCGCAGCGGTAACATTAGAATAATTTTCTCCGACATTCGCAAATTGTTAAATCGTGTCATTGTGAAACCGAACAATATGAATTTCTCATAAATGAATTAATAAAATTAAATAAACAATTTACTTAATAAACTAACAAACGCCTCAAACATATGACTGACTCAATGTGGGTGAAAAGTGTTTGTAGTCAATCACCAGATCGCGTCAAATTATCTTCTGATTCTCGTCGTAATTTAAATTCGTAATTTGTAAAGTCTTTAAAGTCCACTCTATTTAGTGTTTAGTTCGCAATGGGCTCGGGAAGTGAAGAAGATGAACATTTATTGGAGGAAAAGTTTGAAGCAGCCCAAAATACCTTGTCACAGTTAATCCCAAAGAAACCGAATAGACAGTATGAAGTTGCTACCAACGAATTCAATGTATGGTATACTACAAAGAAAATTGAAAAAGTCTCTGAAGCGGTATTGCTATCATACTTTGACTATAAAATTAAAAAGTGAAATCTTCAACTCTATGGTTTTGTACTTTATGTTGAAAAGTATCCTGAATGTCGAGGACAATGTAAACATCACACAATTTGCAAAGCTAATACTGTATTTAAAAACAAATCAGTTGGATACCGACCAAAAGAAGTCCATGATACTTAACCAAAGAAGAAATTGAAAGGTTTATACGGGAAGCATCTGATAATCGATTTTGCTAGAAAAGGTAATTTTGATTAATAGAATTCCATCGATTAAACTAATTTTGGATAATTTTCCAGGTCATTTTAATAATTGGTGTTTGCAGTGCTTTGCAAAGGAATGAGTTGTTAAAATCGCGATCAATGAAATTGAAGACAAGGATTCAATTGTTATTAGAAGAATTCCCAATTCCAAAACCCATATTCAAAAATATTGCGTGATTTCAAGTCGGAATCATATGAAAATATATCGTAAATACCGTGCTTTCTTCTTCTTTTTCTTCAGCCTGTTTGCGTCCAATTTTGAACATAGGCCTCCCTCATGTCTCTCCATTTCTCTCGGTTTTGGGTTTCGTTTATCCACATTAGTCCTGCGTGCCTGTTTATATCGTCTGTCCATCTTGTGGCTGGTCTTCCCTTGTTCCGGTCTCCACTTAATAATTTTTTTGCTCTATCTTCCATCCTTTAGTCTGGCTACATGCCCTGCGAAATCTCACTTTAATTGGCATATCTTTTTGCTTATGTCTTTTAGGTTGGTTTTGCAGCAAATCCACGTGTTTCTTTTGTGGTCTCTTAGGGTAATGCTCAACATTTTCCTTTCCATAGCTCTCTGGGTGAGCTGTAGCTTTTCCACTGTGTTTTTTGTTAGTGTCTAGGTTTGAGCTCCATACAGCATTACAGCATTACACACCGGTCAAAAAACTTCGCCTTTAACCTAAGTGGGATTTTCTTGTTTCTGAGGATGTTGGATAGTTTTCCAAAGGTTGCCTACACCTAGTTTCTTTTTTTTTATCTGTTTTGATCATTCAACCAATGTTCATTCGATTGAAATCTCCGGATCTTCTTTGCACATTGTCTTCGTTTTGTCAATGTTCATTTTAGACTGATTTCCTTCGATTTTGTATTGAGCTCTTCTAGCATGCTGAAGTCTTCTGCTTTTCTGCAATCAGGAGGATATCGTTAGCAAATTTTAGGTGGGAGAGCCTTTCTCCGTTTACATTTATCCCTTTGTTTTTCAATTGCACTTTTTGATGACGCCTTTTAGTGTTAGGGAGAATAGTTGAGGGGATATGGTGTCCCCTTGCCGTATTTCTCTTTCTATCGGAATTTCATTTGTGTCTTTGTGCAGTCTAACTCGGGCTTTGACATTTTTGTATATGTTTTTGAGTAGATTTGTGTATCTTTGGTAAATCTTGACTTTTTCCATTTCGTCGAAAATGGCCTAGTGTTCTAGAGAATCAAAAGCTTTCTGGTAGTCTACAAAAGCGAGGTGTAGGGGGAAGTTATATTTGAGTGCTCTTTCGATAAGAATTTTTAGAGTGAAGATATGGTCGTTGGTGCTGTAGCCTTTTCGAAAAGCAGTACCATGTTAAACAAATTTTGTCAGGACCGGCAGGAATTCTGTTTTAGATTTTTTCATCATTTTTGTGATTATGTTGTCAGGTCCAGAAGCTTTTCCATTTTCTATGGATTTTAGTGCGTTTTTGATCTCATCGTGTTTTATTTCGGGCATGTCTTCAGAGCTAACATTTCTAATTTTCACTTCATCTTTGAGACCAGTTTATTGGATCTTTGAAGAGTATAGATCTTTGTAGTAGTCTTCAGTGAGTTGTAGGATTTCACTTCTAACTTTTGTGCCAACCCGTCTTGTTTCTTTAAGAACAGTATTTCTTGTTTGTTTTCTGTTTTCCTCAGGCATTTCATTCCTTTGTTTAGTTAGATAGCTTTTTCAACCAAGTTTCGTAGTGGGTGTTAAGATCTTTTCTGATTCTTTTTCTAGCCTCTTTGTGTGTTTTTTTCTATTTTTCTGTGACGTATTTCCCTTCGGCATTCAATTTAAGGCGCTTTTCAATTGCTAATATTGTTTCCCCGTTGAGTTTCTCTTTTTGGTGTCTTCTTGGTTCCAGTTTTTTGGCTTTTTTTAGCAGGGTTTCAGTAAGCAGCTCGTTTAGCTTGTTTACGTCCTGATCTCTTTTGTTTAATCTCTGGAGTGATCTCTTAACTTGGCTTCGGTATTCTAGATTTTTGTGCTTTAGTTAATCTATGTCAATTGATATCGTGTTTTGTTGGTTTTTCTTTCATTTGGGTGTATGTTTGAGGTTAACTGTAGCTCTTACTATACGATGGTCACTGCCAGTGCAGAACTTGTTCAAAACATTTACATCGTAAACTAGTGATTTTTGGAGGTTAGTATATAGTCGATTTCATTTCTTGTTATGTCATTTGGGCCGATCCAAGTCCATTTTTGGTGGTGTTTTTTGTAGAAGAAAGTATTTATTATAAACAGGTTCTGAGATTCAGTAAAGTTTACGAGCATTTCTCTTTTTTGATTTCTTCTACCATGTCCTTTCATTCTTACTGTGGTCTCATTGTCCTTTCTTATGCCAACTATTGAATTAAAATCGCCAATTATCAGCTTGAGGTTACATTTGTTGAGTTGTCTGTCTTTGAAAATGTTCTCATATAGTTGCTCTACATCCTGGTCGCCTATTAGGTTGTTGGTGCATGTTTTTGAATGATTTTCAGTTTTTTTTTTTGCAAAAGACAGGGTAATGTATGCTACTCGGTCTGAAGTGTAGTTTACTTCTTCTACGTTTTCGAGCCAGTTGTTGTAGATAAGAAATCCGAAACTCCACGGCTTTGATCTTCTTTATACTCAGTATACTATTGGCGCGGAGTAATAAACCTGTCAGAATTATCGAATCTCCCGTATTGCAGTGGCGTAGGTACCTGATACGTTTGGAAAATCATATTTTTAGTAGGTAAATATATTATAATAGTAAAATCTACTTTGATATGAATTATTATGTGGTTATATGTTATTTATTTTATTTGTATAGTAGATCACATTACAAATTTTACTTCTTACGTATTATATACCATTATTTTTGTATCTTGGTATAATACCCACATCTACGGCTATGATTCTCGTTTCGTCAGTACCTGGGCTGATGACAACGTGCTTATACAGATTAAGCTATTCTTCTTAGACCCTAGATGGGTCGATATGCTGCAAGAGCGGCACAATGATCGTATTTTGGTTAGAATTTATTGGTTTTTACTTAACCGTAGAAGTACCACTTTCACAAGAAAATAAAGAATTATTTCAAGCAATTATGATTTATTACTCCGCGCCAATAGTATACAGACTATACCTTTGTAGTAGAGTGAGCTCCCGATGGTAGTTTTAACAGACCTTCTCTCCTTCTTACTACTGACAGGCCGATTATGTCCCAGTTGATTTTCGTAACTTTGTTTTCTCCGGCAATTACTACAAGTCGAAGATTTTTTGTGAAGTATGTAAGAGAAAAATGTGTAAACTAAGTAGTTGACATCAACAAAATAAGGATTGTGTCAAAAGAAATAGCAACTTATTTGAATTTGCCTCATCCGGAAACTTATACAGGACACTGCTTTAGGCGCTCTTCTGCAACTCTGTTAATCGACGCAGGTGCCGATATTACGATCATCAAAAGACAAGGAAGTGGCGATTTAGTTTGGTGGGGGATTCATACATTGAAGATTCTCTACAAAACAAAATTTCAATCTCTAATAGATTGTTAATCTTCAGAAAAGCAAACTGGCCTGCTTTCAAAAATTCCTAATAGTACAACGTATGCAGTAAACTTAAAAAACTACAGGAGTAGCCTCATTGAACACCCAGAACTAGACACTGCACCTGGTATAAATTTAGCTCACTGCTACATTAATACTTTTAATTTACAAGTAGTTCAAAATAAATAATTATTATTGTTTACAGTTAAAAGTATTTTGTATTAAAAATTTTAATTATTAAATAAAAATTTAAATGTGTGTTGTTTAATTAATTGAAAATAATGTCGTAAAAATAGCAAGTTTTTGATATTTCTCGTTTTAGAACGTAAATATAATTCGCAGCTAGGTAACAAAAAATACTCATTTTTTCAACCTAAAATTTAACGAAAATGCCAACATTTCGAGACTGTTATAAAAAAATGTAATTTGTTGTTTAACCGGCCTAATCAAACTTATATTCAAATTTGAAGCGGTCATTGTTATCAACGCTACCCAGACTTTACGCCGCATATTTTTGAGTTTGTCCATGCTTGTGTTGTTGAAACTTCGAACGTTAAACACCTTGAATTTTGTGCGAAATTAAATAATTAGTACTACATATAAATAAAAGAAATAATTTCCGTAATTTATTACACTTAACAAAAAGGCTTAGAAAATTCGGGGTGTATTGTATAGTTTTTGTATTTGGATTACTATTTACATAACCGTATCTACTCCGCTACCACTCAACCCAATTGTGCATTTGGTCATCCTAATCTACCCCGCTACCGGTTTATGCGATAATAAACCGAAAATGGATAAATGGCCACACATGCCGAATCATATCATAAACTTGTTAACAATCATCCGTAAATGATTATTGCGGAATGTTTTATATTCGTTTTTTTTTTTGATACAGAAAAATTTAGTATTCTGTGTTTGTTTTCTTATCTGTTTTAGAATGTAAGTGCTTGTTGCGTTATATTTTTGTTAAATTGCGCACAATTGTTGAAAATCGCACTAAATTTTATTGTGATTTCTTTTTTTTTAATCATTAAAACGTTGGTTTACGCAGTGAACGTAATTTATGAATTTGTATTTCTTTAATCTGTTTAATCTTGCTTTAAACGAGTCCTATAATCTTTAAATAAGTAGCTAGTAGCGCCTTGGAGTGCTTTCTTTATACTAAATCAAAATTTCTGACTCACGACCACTTTCCGCCTCTCGGAGTCCGGGCTGACAAAGTTACTCTTAAAAACAAAATAATAAAATATTATTTAATTCTAAATTAGTTTTACCCGTCTCAATTGTAAACCGCTATTATGATGATTTGGTTAATTATTTTTAAATAGGTTGAAGTAAGATAAACAAATTACAGGGTTATTATCACAATTATTACTTATTTTGTAGATAAATTATTGGTTGAAGTTTGTACAAGTAAATGAACGTTTTTCATTTTATCTACACTTATTTACTAATCTTAGAAGTAAGTATATAATATACAACTTGTCCCACATAAAGCGGCCATTAGACCTTTATGGAGATTAAATCAATTTAATCTTTTTCAAATTTGTAAATTTACATAAAAAACTATAGCAAAAATCTTGTTTTACTTATAAATTTTTTTTTTTTTTTTTTTAAATATTTTTTAATTTTTTTTTTTTTTTTTTTTTTTTTATTAAAATTTTATTTAAAAATTATTTTTTTTTTTTTTTTTTTTTTTTATTTTTTTTTATTTTTTTTTTTTTTTTATTTTATAATAAAAATAAATTTTTTTTTTTTTTTTTTTTTTTTTTTTTTTTTTTTTTTTTTTTTTTTTTTTTTTTTTTTTTTTTTTTTTTTTTTTTTTTTTTAATTTTTTTTTTTTATTTTATTTTATAATATTAAATTAAAATATTTTTTTTTTTTTTTTTTTTTTATTTTTTTTTTTTTATAAAATATTTTTACTTAAATAAAATATAACGGTCATTGTACAACTTCCTGTTATACCGGAAGTGGACATTAATTTCGTTATTTTAAACGGAAAATTATACTCAGTATAAAATTCTGTGAACGATGATACCATATTTGCCTATTCCATGTCTAACCGTTTTTGCGTTATTCAATTTCTTCTTAATTTCTTCTTCTTAATTATTAGTCGCCTGTTGACAATTTCTTAAAGTCGCTTATCTCAGGTAATATTTTAATCAGATGCTTGAAATTTTAGGATGAGGTACTAAAATAGTAGGTGTACTTTAAAAAAAACAAACACATTTAAATTGTTTGTTAAACCGGGTGTTATTTGTAAAAATGATATATTTTAAACTTAAAAAATTTAATTATTTTAAACCAAACACCCTGTATATTTTTATGTCATTTTATTTAGAAAATTATTCTGCACCAATCTGTATTAGTATTCCCTCTAGCTATATGTCTTGTCAGTTTAGAGCAAATTAAAGTTAAAGTTTTAAATATTTACTTAATATTATTTTCATTTTATGTTACATTTTTTTATTATGCCGGAAAATCAACTAAACAACAAGTTTTAAAAATAATATGATATTAAAGAAAACAATGAAAAATAATTTACATATTAACTAAAGAATTTTACTTAAAACAAACTAAAATTAAACAAAACGTGCGAAATGCGTTTAATAAACTAGATCCTGAGACTTTACGTCAAGTAACCACTACACATGTTCAAAAGACATTGTTAAAATGTTTAGAAGCTAATGGGGCGCATTTTGAATACTTGATAAATTTTTTTTAATTTCACTTTGTTTAAGTATCATCCTTTAGTTAGTATTTACCTTATTATTCTTTGCCATCTTTAATACAATAGTTCTATTATTTTGAAAGAATTGTTATTTAGTACATTTACTAATAGTGCAGTAAATAGAAATATATTTTTGACAAAAATAATAGTAATGTGGGGTTGACGTCACAAACCCATCGCAATCAACACAAATTTTACATCCGCATATTACGAAGGAAACGCGAAAATCAAATAAACGATTGCAATTAAGGAAACGCTGACAGCATTTCTTAACGATCTTGTTTACAAAGCTACTTCGCATGTATAAAACGAAGTAAGTACGATAACAAAAATCAGTCGATCAGTCGATAAGTCAACAGTCACAGTCGACAGTCATGGGTAGTAACCAGTCAATAAGTCAAGAACAGCCAAGAAGCAGCAATCAATAACGCTCAGTCAGACTTCTGCTAACATCAGTTGAAGTATTGACCCGAATTCAAATCAATTGGTCCAGTTCAACCCGGCCTGCGATCTTTAGCGCAACATGTGATACCACGGTATCAGATATCACCACGCAGCATATAGTACGCTAATTAGTATGTTGCTGACCTACACCGCTTTTATTCATAATTGTAAATAGTGCAGCTCGATTACGGTATGTGTAAATAATAAACGCTACTAAAAACCGACTCGATTCCAATTTTTTCTCTGGTTTAACTCGGCGTCTACAGTGTACACCCTAAACGCCACAATGGTGACCCCGACGTGATCAAATTAGAGAAAGACAAACATTCGAAGAGGAGCAACACGGTAACAACATCAGGTATAATCGCAAAAACGACCTTCACTGACAACACGTCCGCCACATTACGCCTGCCATGACGACGCCCGCCAACACAACGCGTACCATTACTGCGTCCGCCATGGACATCATTGGCACCGCCCATCTCCTTATTCAGTGATGTAACGCGCATCCCCTTAGGCTGATGGACCACAAACGATGACGTTTCATCAACACCATCACCCAAGAAAACCCCGCTAAGACGAAACGCAACGACAGCTGCAACAACCACAAACGCTACGACCGCTGTTTCAGAGGAACAAACGATTACGACGCGTACTACGTCTCGACGACATAGCCGTCAACGATCAATCCCACCCGTACACACGTCACGGAACCTAAAGGCCCAAGTCTTCGACGTACATTCGCGCTGGAGCCGCATGATTGCCCACACACGTCACGAAGCTTGGAAAAACTATAGAAAGATAAGTTAATACACAACACTATTTCAGTAGGAAATAAAAATAATATTAATTTATTTTATAAGTACCTTCTTTCTCGAATTTTGCCGGCACTGCATTTTTATGTCATTGTTTTCTTTTAGTGTTTATAATTGTAACGCTCTACCCCTTCGAGCTCCTGCTTCGGTTGCAGTTGGATTCGAATGGGTGGAAAGAAACAAAATTTATATTTGCAACACAGGTAGCTTCCAGCGAGATTAAATAACCCAGGGTTCGTTTTATCGGTATATTGAATTATGTACAATGTTCGGGCGATTATATTTACAAAGGATGTGAATATTTACAATAGGTTGACGAATTCAAATAGCGCGCCGTTTTTCGGTTGAAAGTGGCGGTAGTGCAGACACGGCCACGCTGTCGCTTTTGGTTTTGGAACGTGTTGTAGCGGTATAACGGATTTTGTAACGGCGTTTGCAGACGGAGCGGCCCTTATTTTGGGGTGTCTGTGTTGTCTCTGAAACAGGTAAGGGGTGTAATTATCGGTGTTTGTGGTGTAAAACCACAATTGCTGTTTTAGGTTAATCTTCGGTCCGGTAAGGTTTGCCTTTAATTGAGACGGTACGACGGTAAATGCACCTTCTGTTAAATGTTACCGAATCCTCAGCTACTCTAAAGGGGGCTTCAACCTTTTTAACACGAAGATGGGGTGTCGAATTTAAGTCGTACAGGTTAATGCTTCTCGGTGGTTGACGTCGCCTATAAGCAAAGCGGATTATGTATAGGTTGCTACTGAGTGATCGGCCACAGTTAGACAGGGGAAGTTTGTTGGTGTTATCTCGGTTAGGACAAGAACGGGTTTAGTATCGGACCCTCCGTTACCGAAGCAATCGGCCACTTTGGAGGGTTGCAAATAAGGGATGGTGTTTAAAGCGGTTTAATGCGTCGGTTTTGTTTTAGGTAAATACACAGCGGTTAGTAATATTGTGCCACAACACGTACCAAATCGAATAGTCTTTGAAGTGGTCTTTGATTAGTAAAAATAATAGCTCTGTTTCTCGATCGCGAACGAATTGAATTACCGGGATCTTTGCAAACGCCAGAAGATAAAAAAGCGGATAGCTTAAGTTAAGAATTTAAGGTTCGGTTTGCGGATTACGGTTGGGATTGCTTTCGGAGGGGTATTTGAACTAGGAATCTCAGAAGAGAGTTAGGTGTAGTTGTTCGGTTTGCGGATTACGGTTCGGATTGCTATTGGAAGGTTATTTGGGCTAGGAATTTCAGAAGAGAAGTCTAGTTAAGTTCTTAGCACCGCGTTCGCTCTTTTAAAGGGGCTCTTATCATACAGGAAAGAGTGGGTATCGTTAATAGGAGGGACGGTGCGCACGACGCTCTTAGTATGAAAAATGTAATTTTATGTTGCGAGATAGTGTTATCTATGCGGCAAAATTAATTATATCATTTTTCGGTTTCTTACATAATTATATCTGACCTTAAAAATTGTTCGTCACAAATTAACTTATTTTCTAAAGCGTCAATATCTACAAGAGCAATAACAATGTTCCCACAATTTTTGCCACTCGCTGGCGCGGTGTACTTCTTCTATTGGAAATTAAAAAAAATTTTTGTCTCTGTTCTTCTTAGTATTGTTTTTGCAATTTACGTATACGTACTTAACCCTTGTCACAACAAATCACAATAACTTCCACACACGCACAAACTTGGAGCGGTTCAACGGTGACGCTAATTCAACAAAAGCAAGAAAGCAGGCTTATGGTATAGGCTTTACTGTTATATAATAAAAATGTTTGCTAAGGTCATAACTTTATTTCAAATACAAAAGACAAAGATACACAAGATTACCAAAATCAAGTAGTTTTGATACTAGAATACACTATCGTACTATTTTTTCAAGTTTAATTATTTATTCACTTATAAACAGTAGAATTAAATTACAAAGATTCATCATCACATTTACCCACTTTTTTCTTGCTCAAAATTTGTTGTATTTCTTCTAAGGTTCGCTGTTTTGTTTCTGGTAAAAATAAATAATAGAAAATAATAGATGTCATTGTGCAAATAGCGTACAGTAGAAATGGCACGTACATACTAAACGCATTAGTAAGAAAGTGAAATAATTTTGGTCCGGCAATTAAACCCAATGAAAAAAACATGTTTACTACGCCCATTGCTTTTCCTTTAACGCTTGTCGAAAATAATTCTCCAAGAAGTAAATTAGGCAACACTCCCACTCCCCCAACGCATGTAATGATGAAAAATATCATTGATGCTAATGGTACCCAGGTAAACCCAGATAAATCTAAATTAGTCTTAAATTGCACATAAAAGAATGCTGTTTCAATTATCAGCGCAATTGAGGCACCTATTGTTGAAAACAACATTAAGGGTCTTCGTCCAAGTTTATCAACAAAAAACGAGTACATGAATGCCATAAAAACTACCACCCCCGTATATATTATGGCAGATAAAGATGGTGATAAATTTCCACCTGCCATATTAAATATTTGCTGGGTATAGACTGCAAATGCAGACATACCACTCAAATGTTGAAAAATCCGCATCATTACACACACAAATAAAGCTTTACGGTTTGTCCTAATACAGAACAGGTCCTTCAAAGTTCCTGGTTCTGATTTTTGGCGGTTAACATCTTTACTTAGCAGATCAAACTCTTCTTGAACATTTCTGTTCCACCTTAACCATCTTAATGAATTTTCAGCTTCAGAATTTCTATTTTTCATAAGAAGAAAATAAGGAGATTCTGGTAAGATGCCAACAAATACAAATTGAACTACGGGAACAATTAAAAAAATTAATGCCGTCGTTTTAACGCTATAGTAAGAGCCGATTACATTAATTAAAAATTGCGCTAAAAACATTAAAATCATAAAAATGTTTCCCCAAGTACCTCTTACTTTAGGGGTTGAAATTTCTCCAATAAATGTGGGCAATGTGCAATACATAATTGCATCTGAAATTCCATATAGAACTCGAGATATGTACAAGTGCATTAAATTTTGAGAAATTGCGACGAAAGTCCAAGACATTATATGTGGAAGAATCATTAGGATTATCATTTTCTTTCTTCCTATAACATCAACTAGTACTGACATTAATGGAGACATAACGAAGGTTACTATAGGTGGAATAACTGCAAAATACGAAGTCTCTTCGGGAGTGATAACTTCTATGTGTGACGTCTTTGATGTTAAAATTTGTATAGATGGGGATGGCCAAGCAAACAGTGCACTTGCAGTTACACCACTCAAGGACGCTAGTGACAGGAAAAGTATTTTTTGAATACTATTTGTAACAAACTTACCAAAAAAAATTACATAAACTTGTGACCAGACATGATTCTCCGTTCCAAATTGAATCAAATGTCTAATTTTCATTATAAACGCAAAATACACTTACAAATGTTAAATTATTTTATAGAAAATTCACTCGCTAAACACTTCCATTAAGATATTTTATATCAATATGTTTGTAGAGATAGATCTTGGGAACCTACTTCAAGGTGTTAGATGTAACTGTATATTCAAATAAATTAATTATTTTTAATGAGTTAAACAATGTGCAAATTAAAAGTAACCGAATAATTTAAAATATTTACATACAAGGTCCGGCAAAAAAGACTGATTAAGTTATTTAATTAAATTTGGGTAGAGTTTTGGATTATCGATTCTGAACAAAATCTAAAAAAATCAATGTCATACAAAAAACAGTATGAACTACCATTGAATTAAAATTTAAAGAAAACTAAACCCAGCAAACACTGTTAAATAGTCATAATATAATGCAGACGATTTCCTTGTTTGACGTTAATTTTGTGTTGACGTATGAACTGCGTAGTTAAAACATACCCAAAATGATATACTTCTGCCTCCTCCACTTACAAAAATAATGTAGAATATACATAGATCATCCACATAATAAATGGGCGAACAAACTGAATTTCTGCTCATGCAGTTCCGTTAAAGATACAAGACTTAAATTTTGCAAAAGCACTTTCAGTCAAGATGATGGTTGGAAGTGGAAATATACATAAGTATAGTTGCCAAAAAAAAATTATGATTCTATTATATTTTCATCATACAATACTGATATTTAGAGTTTATCAGTACTTTATTTTTAATTGATATGATACCTACGAGATCGGCCCTGGCCGATTTTTACTGTGTAAACAATCATTGCTATGGTAAATGCGATAAATGCACAGATGGATAGTAAATTTAATTCGAATTGAAGAAAAATGTAAGTCTTACAAATTATCGTTAAATATTAATGGTATGATGAAACATACGGTCGATATGTTAAAAATAGCAGACGAGATTGAAGTTATAAAATCGAGCCAACCTAATGATTTTAATAACTATAACGGCCAATATTTCTGTCATGGATTACTAAAATTTAGGTTTACTATCATGGTAATAATTGTTGTCACAATTGTGTCCTTGAAAAGTTAACCAAAAATTAATCTTGACCAAAGACTAAAATACTGGTTGTAAATAAGTAGAATTAATTGAATAATTGAAGTACCATCTAGACGTCAAGTACATTGTTGTCAAATGTGTTATAACTACATTATGTAACTGAATTTTACAAATATATGTATTACTTCCGATATTGGAAGAACATTTTTTAATTCAAGCTAAGGCCCATTTGTTTAAGCATTTCCACATTTAGTCATAAAGCCATTACTTTCAATGTTTTTATTAAATTTAATATTAGTGATAATAATAATGCGGTGACAGATAGATACTCTTTACAATCCTGGTAGAAGATAGGTCTATTTCCGCTCACGTGACCTTCAATTCTTACCCAAATCCTAATACCAGGAAAGAGTTGTGTCCCTAACCTGAATATCATCCCAAGTCTAATAGAGGCCAGAAAATAAACAGACATGGGGTGCTAAGCATCACCGAGATCAAGTAGGTTACTAAGGAGAGATAACAGAGGCAGTGGAAGCTATAAATGTAAGGCGTCTTTATGATCTTGAAAAAGAAATTAATAAGATACAATGGGTCATCGTTTGATTACCAGAAATAAGACGCAAGGGAGAGGAATGTAACACTTAAAACATATTATTTTGGGTTATATTTATTATTAGTAGATAAAGGATTTATGTATAGACATAAATTTTTTATACTGTAGAGCAATAACATTTTCTATTTAACATTAAAGGATAGTTACGGAGTGGTTGTGCACGTTGGTTGCAACTTTAAAAATTGTGACATCAGTGATGACGCAATTGCATACTTTCAGTGATCCTACTATAGTTTCAACAAATATTATAAAATTGAAACTTTCACAAAAACTTAAAAATTATTTTTTTAATTTAGAATGTAATCAATTTAACTTTTAAATTATCAAAACCCTTCTATTGTATTTCTACCCAATCCCCAAAACCTAACATAATTACAGGGTAATTAAATAAATAGTTTTATTTCCTCTTTTTTATTTTTTTCTTTTGCTCCCGTCCTTTCCCTTTGCTCTATTACCTTTTCCATCCACTTTACTCTCTCACCTCCTTCTCACATAATCATTTTACTACTTCTTTCTTCTTTCCCTGATTCTTAACATCTGTTTATGATCTGATCCAGGTTCTCCCACTTCTCTGCACATAGTCTACACATCATCTTCCCGCCAATAGTTATTTTGTTTTCTTGTATACTTTTCTCCTACGTTATATTCTTTGACACTGCCCTGTTATTATGTTTCCATAACTCTTGTTGTATCTTTAATCTCTACTATTTGTCCTTCTTTCCTGAACGTCTTTTCTTTCATTTTTTGTTTATTTTTTACACTCTCCTCTCTTGCATTTCCTCTTGTTTCATAATATTTTTTCCTCCACTTTCGTTCCTATTACCTTTTCCATACCTGTTCTGTTTCCTTTCTTTACTAATTTTTTATCATAATCACTTCGTTACTATTATCGTACCTTATATCCCAAAAATGTCACTTTATTTATCTTTTCTGGAGATTTCAAGTTATTCTATCACAAATAAGTCTAAACACCTATAAGGCTACAAACATAAAATTGATGTGCATTTAAATATAAGTCAGGAATCGGAACCTTATTTTCTTCCATTAAACAGTTATAGTATGATTGACTTTAGGCAGATTTAATGCCAGTACAACACGGGAATATAAAGTGTAACATAAGTAAAATGTGTGTCTAACGACACCTCGGGTAATATTGACACGTATAAATAGTATAAACTAAGAAATGCCAAGAGTTAACTGTAACGACGGAATGCGCATCAGGTGTTCTTTCGTTGAGTGTATGTTACTGTACAAGAAATACTTGGCTTGCTCTCGACACGGCGACCGTGCAATAGAATTTATTCACAAATTTATTAAAGGTTTCACAAACATTTATGGAAATGAGAACGTCTCATATAACGTACATTCTATTCATCACATGGTAGTAGATGCTGTTAATAATAAATTACCTATAAGTCATATTAGCTGCTTCTAGTAGAATTTAAAAATTAGTTCGAACCAGCAGAAATTAGATTTCTCAAATTTGCCGAAAGTTCTCTAAAGACTTTTAAAAAAAATCAAAATATTTTATTTTAATTCGCTAAACATAATTACAAAACATGAAGGGCAAGAAAAAGTTCAATTACAATTTTAAAATCTAATAGCCAATCTAATTTTTTCATATTACTAAAAAACAATAAAATAATGAAAATAATAAATATTATAGTTGTCAATTCTTTGTATCATTTTGTGGGCAACATTTTCCAAAGTACAAAGAAAATATATACTTTAAATAATTTCTTATCACTCAAGACAAAAATTATAGAAATTTCAAAATTGAGTTCCTGCACGTTTACAATAAGCATTAAAGAATATAAAATTAAATGCATTGTTGTTCTATACAATTTTAAAAAAATTGCTGTAGGTTTATTGCATTAACAAAAGTACGCACTTTATTCTTTTTAATTAATTTGATTCTAACAAATTTTGTATTATGTCAATAGTTCATTAATAGTAATAATAATAATAATAATTCAGTTTATTGTTAATATCTGAAAGATTTACAAACGTCAAGTTTAACATAAAAAGATTCATTTCAGATGTATAAAGCGCAAAATCATCAGTTTTAAACGAACCGTCAACGTGTGCTGTACTATACTAGACAAGATTAGTAATAAATTTTTAACTCACATTTGTACGATATAAATCATTTTTAATTTTACACAAATCTAAACAAATTAAATTATATTGACTTCTTAACTTACTAACTGGCTCCTCGGAACCAGTAGTTATATACTACCACTATCCTAATCAAATTATTAACTAAATCACCATGGAATCAAACATATTACAAACCCCACCTACCTACACAAGTGTGATTAAATCAACTAAAACATTTACTTATCCATCTAAAAACCAAGCTATAATTATAAACTCTATTGAAAATGTGCAACTTAAAGAATACGTATTTAAAATTGGAGACATAGTACAACCTAAAAATATTATCGCATCTAGATTATCTAACGGAAGAATTTGCATTTACTTATCCAGTACTAATCTAGTTGACGAAGTTGTTAATAATCACCCTACAACAATAATTGAAAACCAAGTATTAAATATAATGATAACACCATCTATAAAATTAATAATTTCTAACGTATGTCCTACTATCCCAAATGAAACACTAGAAAAATATTTAGAAAATGAGCTAAAAATTAAAAATACATCACCAATACAATTTATAAAAACCGGAATACAAAACCCGGACTACAACCATATAATTAGCTTCCGACGATTTGTTTACCTCACGCCAGATAAAGATACGAGAATCCCGCAGACTTTATTAATTCCTTATGAAGACGAGGAATACAGAATATTCTTAAATATAAATGAGATATAATGCACAATATGCAATCAAACTGATCATCGAGCAAATAATTGTAAAAATAATCAGATACCGATAACCATACAATCAAACTCTACGCCAAGACAGATTACCACACAAGCAAACTCTACGTTAGGGACAACTGACATATCTAACGATCAAATGCTCATCACAGCTGAAACACATACAGAAGCAAATCTAAAAAAACCTCTGAAACAACCTATAGACGAAGGAAAAAAACGACCACTAACCGAAACAACTGATACTTCACCAGAAATTTTAGACTCACAAAGTAACGTTATGGAATTCGAAAACAAACAATTACAACCAAATACATTAATACCAAAAAAAAAAATTTAAAAAAAAATTACAACATCAGAAGAATCAGACACAGAGTCATCTCTTAACGAAATATTAGACCCGATAGAAAAACACATCGCAGAAAAACCAGATTATTATAAATTTAATTTTGAACAATTCAAAAGCTTTGTGAAGGAGATGCATAGAGCGGAAGAACCTCTTGAAACAGCAAGAAAATTTAACAGCAATACAGAAGAATTACTTGATTTACTCCAAAAATTCCATAGACTACTTAATCAAAAGCAAAAACAGAATAACAAGAATTGCTAAGAATATAAAAAGAGCACTAATTATTGAAAAACGCGCAGATGATGAATCATCGTCATCACAAATATCTACATTTAAAAAAAAAAAGAAACATATTACATAAAAAAAAATAGATACCTAAAATTACTATCATTCAATGGAATTGCAATGGGTACTATGAAAGATTACCAGAATTACAAATTATAATAAAAGAAAATGACCCAAAAATAATCTGTTTACAAGAATCCAGACTAAAACTACATAAAATAGTAAAATTGAAAAACTACACTGAACATCGCAAAGACAGAAATATGCAACAGATAGCAATTGGAGGAGTGATGATATTATCAAAAAACAATAATCATAGAATAAACTTGAACATACAATCAAATCTTGAAGTAGTAGCCATAACAACACATATTCCTGAAAAAATTACTATATGTAATCTATACTTGATAGTAGAGGAAAAAAACTAGAAACACTTTTAGAAAATATAAACAACTTTACACTCCTCAATAACGGGCAACCAACACACCTAAACCCAACTGGTAAATCCTCAGCAATAGATTTGTCTTTTTGTAATACCCAATACACAACAAAACTTATATGAGAAACCTTAAATAACAATTACGGAGGTGATCATATACCAATAAAAATAACATTACTAGAAAACGATAGAACATACACGAATAGTAACTAACAGAAATGGAACATAGAAAGTGCCGACTGGGAGCTCTTTACTGAGAAAGCTGACATCGACAACACAAGAATACTAGAGACAGAAAAACGTAGACATCCTAGTTAATATGTTAACAAAGTTAATAATTGACGCCGCCGTATTGCCGGTAAAAAATCAAAGACTGTTTCAGGACTAGTAAGAATACCGTGGTGCAACAAAAATTGTGAAGAAGCCGTAAAACAACATAAATATTATTTTAACCAGTATAAAAGAAACCAAACTATGGACAACTACATCCAGTTCAAGAAAAGCAAATCAGTAGCTAGAAGAATGACACTAGTAAGCAAAAGAAATTAATGGAATCAATATACGTCTACTATTAACACAAACACCGATTTAAGGAAAATATGGAAAAAATTAGGACATTACAAGGAAAAAAATCAGTAAATTACACTAACATACTATACCAAAATGGTAGTAAAATAAGCTCAATACAAGAAATAGCAAATACATTGTCTTCAACATTTAAAACAAACTCAAGCAATGAACAATACAGTCAAGAATTTTTACAGTATATAACCGAAGAAGAAAAAATACCTATATACTTAAGCAGCGACAATGAAAGCCCCGACAATTCAATAAATATTGAAATCAGCAAAAGAGAACTTAAAAATGCAATAGATAATACTAAAAATAAGAAATCAGCTGGACCCGATAACATTCTTCCCGAATTTATCCAACACTAACCACAATCCACCTTAAAGCTACTCCTAAAAATATCTTAATTTGGAAAGAACATACCTACCCAGAAGCGTGGAGAAAAGTCATCATAATTCCAATCCTTAAACATAACAAAGATAAAACAAACCCTTCCAACTATAGACCAATTTCCCTATCGAACGTCCTAAGTAAACTTCTACAAAAAATAATAAACAGAAGACTGATCTGGTACTTGGAAACAAAAAACATATTATCTAAACATATTATTAAAACAATTGAAAGAATACCAAATTAGTGGTAATATGCTACGCTCTTAGTATAAATAATGTAATTTTATGTTGCGAGATAGTGTTATCTATGCGGCAAAATTAATTATATCATTTATCGGTGTCTTACATAATTGTATCTGACCTTAAAAAATGTTCGTCACATGTTAACTTATTTCCTAAAGCGTCAATATCTACAAGAGCAATAACAATGTTCCCACAATTTTTTTGCCACTCGCTGGCGCGGTGTACTTCTTCTATTGGAAATTAAAAAAAACTTTTGTCTCTGTTCTTCTTAGTATTGTTTTTGCAATTCACGTATACGTACTTAACCATTGTCACAACAAATCACAATAACTTCCACACACACGCACAAACTTGGAGCGGTTCAACGGTGACGCTAATTCAACAAACGCAAGAAAGCAGGCTTATGGTATAGGCTTTACTGTTATATAATAAAAAATGTTTGCTAAGGTCATAACTTTATTTCAAATACAAAAGACAAAGATACACAAGATTACCAAAATCAAGTAGTTTTTGATACTAGAATACACTATCGTACTATTTTTTCAAGTTTAATTATTTATTTACTTATAAACAGTAGAATTAAATTACAAAGATTCATCATCACATTTACCCACTTTTTTCTTGCTCAAAATTTGTTGTATTTCTTCTAAGGTTCGCTGCTTTGTTTCTGGTAAAAATAAATAATAGAAAATAATAGATGTCATTGTGCAAATAGCGTACAGTAGAAATGGCACGTACATACTAAACGCATTAGTAAGAAAGTGAAATAATTTTGGTCCGGCAATTAAACTCAATGAAAAAAACATGTTTACTACGCCCATTGCTTTTCCTTTAACGCTTGTAGAAAATAATTCCCCAAGAAATAGAGTAGGCAACACCCCAACTCCCCCACTGCATGTGACAATAAATAATATCATTGATGCTAATGGTACCCAGGAAAACCTAAATAAATCTACAGTAGTCTTAAATTGCAGATAAAAGAATGATGTTTCAATTATGAGCGCAATTGACGCACCTATTGTTGAAAACAACATTAAGGGTCTTCGTCCTAGTTTATCAACAAAAAACGAGTACATGAATGCCATAAAAACTAGCACCCCCGTATATATTATGGCAGATAAAGGTGGTGATAAATTTCCACCTGCCATATTAAATATTTGCTGGGTATACACTGCAAATGCAGAAATACCACTGAATTGTTGAAAAATCCGCATCATTACACACACAAATAAAGCTTTACGGTTTATCCTAATACAGAACAGGTCCTTCAAAGTTCCTGGTTCTGATTTTTGGCGGTTAACATCTTTACTTAGCAGATCAAACTCTTCTTGAACATTTCTGTTCCACCTTAACCATCTTAATGAATTTTCAGCTTCAGAATTTCTATTTTTCATAAGAAGAAAATAAGGAGATTCTGGTAAGATGCCAACAAATACAAATTGAACTACGGGAACAATTAAAAAATTAATGCCGTCGTTTTAACGCTATAGTAAGATCCGATTACATTAATTAAAATTGCCCTAAAAACATTAAAATCATAAAATGTTTCCCCAAGTACCTCTTACTTTAGGGGTTGAAATTTCTCCAATAAATGCGGGCAATGTGCAATACATAATTGCATCTGAAATTCCATATAGAACTCGAGATATGTACAAGTGCATTAAATTTTGAGAAATTGCGACGAAAGTCCAAGACATTATATGTGGAAGAATCATTAGGATTATCATTTTCTTTCTTCCTATAACATCAACTAGTACTGACATTAATGGAGACATAACGAAGATTACTATAGGTGGAATAACTGCAAAATACGAAGTCTCTTCGGGAGTGATAACTTCTATGTGTGACGTCTTTGATGTTAAAATTTGTATAGATGGGGATGGCCAAGCAAACAGTGCCATTGAAGTTACACCACTCAAGGACGCTAGTGACAGGAAAAGTATTTTTTGAATACTATTTGTAACGAACTTACCAAAAAAAATTACATAAACTTGTGACCAGACATGATTCTCCGTTCCAAATTGAATCAAATGTCTAATTTTCATTATTAAAGTAAAATACACTCACAAATGTTAAATTATTTTATGGCAAATTCACTCGCTAAACACTTCCATTAAGATATATTATATCAATATGTTTGTAGAGATAGATCTTGGGAACCTACTTCAAGGTGTTAGATGTAACTGTACATTCAAAAAAATTAATTATTTTTAATGAGTTAAACAATGTAAAAATTAAAACTAACCGAATAATTTAAAATATTTACATACAAGGTCCGGCAAAAAAGACTGATTAAGTTGTTTAATTAAATTTGGGTAGAGTTTTGGATTATCGATTCTGTCCAAAATCTAAAAATCAATGTCATACAAAAACAGTATGAACTACCATTGAATTAAAATTTAAAGAAAACTAAACCCAGCAAACACTGTTAGATAGTCATAATATAATGCACACGATTTCCTTGTTTCACGTTAATTTTGTGTTGACGTATGGATTGCGTAGTTAAAACATACCCAAAATGATATACTTCTGCCTCCTCCACTTACAAAAATAATGTAGAATATACATAGATCATCTACATAATAAATGGGCGAACAAACTGAATTTCTGCTTATGCAGTTCCGTTAAAGATACAAGACTTAAATTTTGCAAAAGCACTTTCAGTCAAGATGATGGTTGGAAGAGGAAATATACATAAGTATAGTTGCCAAAAAACAATTATGATTTTATTATATTTTCATCATACAATACTCATATTTAGGGTTTATCAGTACTTTATTTTTAATTGAGATGATACCTACGAGATCGGCCCTGGCCGATTTTTACTGTGTAAACCATCATTGCTATGGTAAATGCGGTAAATCCACAGATGGCTAGTAAATTTAATTTGAATTGAAGAAAAATGAAATCTTACAAATTATCGTTAAATATTAATGGTATGATGAAACATACGGTCGATATGTTAAAAATAGCAGACGAGATTGAAGTTATAAAATCGAGCCAAGCTAATGATTTTAATAACTATAACGGCCAATATTTCTGTCATGGGTTACTAAAATTTAGGTTTACTGTCATGGTAATAATTGTTGTCACAATTGTGTCCTTGAAAATTAACCAAAAATTAACCTTAATCAAAGACTAAAACACTGGTTGTAAATAAGTAGAATTAATTGAATAATTGAAGTACCATCTAGACGTCAAGTACATTGTTGTCAAATGTGTTATAACTACATTCTGTAACTGAATTTTACAAATATATGTATTAATTCCGATATTGGAAAAACATTTTTAATTCAAGCTAAGGCCCATTTATTGAAGCATTTCCACATTTAGTCATAAAGCCATTACTTTCAATGTTTTTATTAAATTTAATATTAGTGATAATAATAATGCGGTGACAGATAGATACTCTCTACAATCCTGGTGAAAGATAGGTCTATTTCTGCCCACGTGACCTTCAATTCTTACCCAAATCCTAATACCAGGAAAGAGTTGTGTCCCTAACTTGAATATCATCCCAAGTCTAATAGCGGCCAGAAAATAAACAGACATGGGGTGCTAAGCATCACCGAGATCAAGTAGGTTACCAAGGAAAGATAACAGAGGCAGTGGAAGCTATAAATGTAAGACGTCTTTATGATCTTGAAAAGTAAATTAATAAGATACAATGGGTCATCGTTTGATTACCAGAAATAAGACGCAAGGGAGAGGAATGTAACACTTAAACTGATACATTCTATATTACAAAGGTCAAGAAAACGAAAACCAATGTGGCATAGGTTTACTTAATTTACTTAGTTGATATTCAAACTATTTTAAAAAATTGTTTGATTCATCTCTCCATAGTATCCAGATTTAATTTAATAGGTATCCGTTTTCCTTCCCATTTTATTTTGTTAGAAGTTTTGACATATCTTAGTGCGAGTAACTGTCCCATTTTCAGAAATCCATGTTTTGTCTAAATAAACAAACTCACTAATTTGATGTTCTTTATTACAAACATATGCAGTAAAATACTCATACGTAACAAAGAAATATAGGAGACTTCCATTAACCCCCTTCGCGAATTATTTTTTCCACTGAAATCCAATATCCAATGCTGCACGTATTTTACGTAATGTTCACAACTTTCCTCATACATAAGGCGTAATAAGCACTATTAACAAAGTAGATAATTTAGGCTTGGGGTTATGTTATTCCAAACTAATAACTTAGCAATCTTGCTATAAACATTTGTTTCATACTAACTTAAAGAATACAAAATACTCTATTATATTTATTTTGATAGTAAAAAAACATATTATTTTGGGTTATATTTGTTAATAGTAGATAAAGGATTTATGTATAGACATAAATTTTGTATATTGTAGAGCAATAACAATTTCTATTTAACATTAAAGGATAGTTACGGAGTGGTTGTGCACGTTGGTTGCAACTTTAAAAATTGTGACATCAGTGATGACGCAATTGCATACTTTCAGTGATCCTACTATAGTTTCAACAAATATTATAAAATTGAAACTTTCACAAAAACTTAAAAATTAATTTTTTAATTTAGAATGTAATCAATTTAACTTTTAAATTATCAAAACTCTTCCATTGTATTTCTACCCAATCCCCAAAACCTAACATAATTACAGGGTAATTAAATAAATAGTTTTTTATTTCGTCTTTTTATTTTTTTCTTTTGCTCCTGTCCTTTCCTTTTGCTCTATTACCTTTTCCATCCACTTTACTCTCTCACCTCCTTCTCACATAATCATTTTACTACTTCTTTCTTCTTTCTCTGATTCTTAACATCTGTTTATGATGTGATCCAGGTTCTCCCACTTCTCTGCACATAGTCTACACATCATTTTCCCGCCAATAGTTATTTTGTTTTCTTGTATACTTTTCTCCTACGTTATATTCTTTGGCACTGCCCTGTTATTATGTTTCCATAACTCTTATTGTATCTTTAATCTCTACTATTTGTCCTTCTTTCCTGAAGGTCTTTTCTTTCATTTTTTGTTTATTTTTTTACACTCTCCTCTCTCGCATTTTCTCGTGTTTCATAATATTATTTCCTCTACTTTCGTTCCTATTACCTTCTCTCCATACCTGTTCTGTTTCCTTTCTTTACTAATTTTCTATCATAATCACTTCGTTACTATTATCGTACCTTATATCCCAAAAATGTCACTTTATTTATCCTTTCTGGAGATTTCAAGTTATTCTATCACAAATAAGTCTAAACACCTATAAGGCTATAAACATAAAATTGATGTGCATTTAAATATAAGTCAGGCATCGGAACCTTATTTTCTTCCATTAAACAGTTATAGTATGATTGACTTTAGTCAGATTTAATGCCAGTACAACACGGGAATATAAAGTGTAACATAAGTAAAATGTGTGTCTAACGATATCTCGGGTAATATTGACACGTATAAATAGTATAAACTAAGAAATGCCCAGAGCTAACTGTAACGACGAAATGCGCATCAGGTGTTCTTTCGTTGAGTGTATGTTACTGTACAAGAAATACTTGGCTTGCTCTTAACACGGCGACCGTGCAATAGAATTTATTCACAAATTTATTAAAGGTTTCACAAACATTTATGGAAATGAGAACGTCTCATATAACGTACATTCTATTCATCACATGGTAGTAGATGCTGTTAATAATAAATTACCTATAAGTCATATTAGCTGCTTCTAGTAGAATTTAAAAATTAGTTCGAACCAGCAGAAATTAGATTTCTCAAATTTGCAGAAGGTTCTCTAAAGACTTTTAAAAAATCAAAATATTTTATTTTAATTCGCTAAACATAATTACAAAACATGAAGGGCAAAAATAGTTCAATTACAATTTTAAAATCTAATAGCCAATCTAATTTTTTCATATTACTAAAAAACAATAAAATAATGAAAATAATAAATATTATAGTTGTCAATTCTTTGTATCATTTTGTGGGCAACATTTTTAAAGTACAAAGAAAATATATACTTTAAATAAAATAAAATTTATCACTCAAGACAAAAATTATAGAAATTTCAAAATTGAGTTCATGCACGTTTACAATAAGCATTAAAGAATATAAAATTAAATGCATTGTTTATTCTTTTTAATTAATTTGATTCTAACAAATTTTGTATTATGTCAATAGTTCATTATTAATAATAATAATAATAATAATAATAATAATAATAATAATAATAATAATAATAATAATAATAATATTAATAATAATAATAATTCAGTTTATTGTTAATATCTGAAAGATTTACAAACGTCAAGTTTAACATAAAAGATTCATTTCAGATGTATAAAGCGCAAAATCATCAGTTTTAAACGAACCGTCAACGTGTGCTGTACTATACTAGACAAGGTTAGTGATACATTTTACACAAATCTAAACAAATTAAATTATATTGACTTCTTAACTTACTAGCTGGCTCCTCGGAACCAGTAGTTATATACTACCACTATCCTAATCAAATTATTAACTAAATCACCATGGAATCAAACATATTACAAACCCCACCTACCTACACAAGTGTGCTTAAATCAACTAAAACATTTACTTATCCATCTAAAAAACCTAAACATATTATCGCAGCATCTAGATTATCTAACGGAAGAATTTGCATTTACTTATCCAGTACTAATCTAGTTGACGAAATTGTTAATAAAAACCTTACAACAATAATTGAAAACCAAGTATTAAATATAATGATAACACCATCTATAAAATTAATAATTTCTAACGTATGTCCTACTATCCCAAATGAAACACTAGAAAAATATTTAGAAAATGAGCTAAAAATTAAAACTACATCACCAATACAATTTATAAAAACCGGAATACAAAACCGGACTACAACCATATAATTAGCTTCCGACGATTTGTTTACCTCACTCCAGATAAAGATACGAGAATCCCGCAGACTTTATTAATTCCCTATAAAGACGAGGAATACAGAATATTCTTAAATATAGATGAGATATAATGCACAATATGCAAACAAACTGATCATCGAGCAAATAATTGTAAAAATAATCAGATACCGATAACCATACAATCAAACTCTACGCCAAGACAGATTACCACACAAGCAAACTCTACGTTAGGGACAACTGACATATCTAACGATCAAATGCTCATCACAGCTGAAACACATACAGAAGCAAATCTAAAAAAACCTCTGAAACAACCTATAGACGAAGGAAAAAACGACCACTAACCGAAACAACTGATACTTCACCAGAAATTTTAGACTCACAAAGTAACGTTATGGAATTCGAAAACAAACAATTACAACCAAATACATTAATACCAAAAAAACAATTTAAAAAATCTCAGTAAAAAAAGACGAAAAAAATTACAACACCAGAAGAATCAGACACAGAGTCATCTCTTAACGAAATATTAGACCCGATAGAAAAACACATCGCAGAAAAACCAGATTATTATAAATTTAATTTTGAATAATTCAAAAGCTTTGTGAAGGAGATGCATAGAGCGGAAGAACCTCTTGAAACAGCAAGAAAATTTAACAGCAATACAGAAGAATTACTTGATTTACTCCAAAAATTCCATGGACTACTTAATCAAAAGCAAAAACAGAATAACAAGAATTGCTAAGAATATAAAAGAGCACTAATTATTGAAAAACGCGCATGATGATGAATCATCGTCATCACAAATATCTACATTTTAAAGAAAAAAGAAACATATTACATAAAAAAAATAGATACTTAAAATGACTATTATTGAATGGAATTGCAATGGGTACTATAAAAGATTACCAGAATTACAAATTATAATAAAAGAAAATGACCCAAAAATAATCTGCTTACAAGAATCCAGACTAAAACCACATCAAATAGTAAAATTGAAAAACTACACTGAACATCGCAAAGACAGAAATACGCAACAGATAGCAATTTGAGGAGTGATGATATTATCAAAAAACAATAATCATACAATAAACTTGAACATACAATCAAATCTTGAAGTAGTAGCCATAACAACACATATTCCTGAAAAAATTACTATATGTAATCTATACTTACCACCTAATGAGCCAATAAATATAAACAAATTAAAGCACATTCTGACACAATTACCAAAACCTTTTGTGATAACTGGGGGTTTTAACAGTCATAATCTAATATGGGGATCGGAAACAACTGATAGTAGAGGAAAAAAACTAGAAACACTGTTAGAAAGTATAAACAATTTTACACTCCTCAATAACGGACAACCAACACACCTAAACCCAACTGGTAAATTCTCAGCAATAGATTTGTCTTTTGTAATACCCAATACACAACAAAACTTATATGGGAAACCTTAAATAACAATTACGGAGATGATCATATACCAATAAAAATAACATTACTAGAAAACGATAGAACATACACGAATAGTAACTAACAGAAATGGAACATAGAAAGTGCCAACTGGGAGCTCTTTACTGAGAAAGCTGACATCGACAACACAAGAATACTAGAGACAGAAAACGTAGACATCCTAGTTAATATATTCTTCTTCTTTACATGCCATCTTCGCTGCGAAGGTTGGCAATTGTCAGTGCTATACGTACTCGTGATACAGCCGACCGAAACAGTTGATTTGTGGTGCACCCGAACCAGTCACGCAAGTTTCGCAACCATGAGTGACGCCTTCTTCCTACACTTCTCTTCCCTTGAATTTTTCCTTGTAATATCAGTTGGAGTAGGTTGTACTTTTCTCCCCTCCTTCTCCTAGGTACTGAAGTTTACGCTTTTTTACCGTAATGATAATTTCCTTTCCCTTTTTTACTCTTTTCATAATTTCCATGTTGGTTACTCTATCGGTCCATTTTACCCTCAGTATTCTACGGTACAACCACATTTCGAATGCCTCTAGTTTCCTTGTGTCCAGTTTCTTCAGAGTCCAAGCCTCTACACCATAATACAGCACCGACAACACATAGCATCGCACCATCCTGATTTTAACATCCAAGTTGAGATCGCTGCCACAAAGCACTTTTTTCATTTTCATAAATGTTGTTCTCGCCTGTCCTATTCTAGTTTTAATTTCTTCAGAACAATCGTTATTTTTATTTATAATTATTTATAACTGTCTACTTTTTCTATGGAGTGATTATTTATATGAATTTGTGAATTGTTTTGTGCTGCTTTGGATATTATCATGAATTTTGTCTTTTTAACGTTTAGTGACAGTCCCAACTCTTCGCTTGATGTATTAACTTTATCTACCAATATCTGTAAATCGTTCAGGTTGGTAGCTATCAGGATCGTATCATCCGCATATCTTATATTATTGATAGGCACTCCATTAATTTTAAGTCCTTTCGTTTCATCGTCTAATGCTCTCTTCATTATTTCCTCTGAATAGAGGTTAAATAACATCGGTGATAGCACACACCCCTGCCTGACGCCTCGACGGATTTCTATTTCTTCGGTGTTATTTCCTTCTACTTTCACCACAGCTTTCTGATTAAAATAAAGATTTATGATAATTTTTATATCTCTGGTGTCTAAGTTCTTTTCTTTAAGAAGCTGGATAAGTTGTTCGTGTCGGACCCTGTCAAAGGCTTTGTTGTAATCAATAAAACATATATAAAAGTCTTGATTCATATCCATACATCGTTGGGCGAGAACGTTCAAGGCAAATAGTGCTTCTCTTGTGCCTAAGCCATCTCGAAAACCGAATTGAGTCCCACTGATATCTCGTTCCAATATTTTAAAGATCATGTGATGAATTACTTTCAGAAATATTTTTAGCGTATGACTCATCAGACTGATTGTTCGGAAGTCTATGCATTGCCTCGCATTATATTTTTTCGGGATAGTGACGAACTCCGACAGCAACCATTCCCTGGGGATAATACCTGTTTTGTATATGGTGTTGAATAGATCTGTTAAACTATGTATGTTTTCCTCTTCTATCAATTTGAGAATTTCAGAGGGTAACTCATCAGGCCCTGAGGCTTTTCCATCCTTTGTGGTGTTTATAGCATGGATGATCTCTTCTTTAGTTATCTCCGGTCCACTGGCTTCTCGTTCTGTTTCTATTCTGTTTATATTTCTCTTATCATCGAATAAATTTATTATGTAATTCTTCCATGTTCTTAATTTTTCTTCCATTTCCATAATAATTTTGCCATTCTGGTCAGTGAGTATTGAAGGTTGTCTTTTTTTCTGCAACCTGCAAGTTCTTTTACTTTTTGTGCAGATTGAAGTTGTCGTGCTTTTCTTGTAGGGCTTCTATTTCGTCGCATTTGCTTTTGTAGAACACCTCTTTTGCTTCTCTTATTTTTGATCGGATTTCTTTTGAAATATTCTTATATGCATCGTTGTTGTCTTTTACATCCCGTCGTTTGTTCATCAAATTCAAAATTTCTGAAGTCATCCATTCCTGTTTTTCCCTATTTTCTGTTTTGTCAGAATAGTCTTGCTGGGTTCAATTAGTGCATTTTTAAATCTTCCCATTGTTTGTTCGCGTCTTCGTCCGTTCTTTGACTGTTTTTAAGGGCTTTGAGGTTGTCGTTGATCTTATTTTGCAGCTTTTGCCTTATTTCTTGACTTTTTAGACCCGAAACGTCTATACGATTATTAAGTGTTATTAAAAACCGGGCTACTAAGGGATTATGATCCGATGAGACATCTGCCCTGGGTAGGTCTTTACTGATTTGATTACATTTCTATATCTGTGGTTTATCAAGATGTAATCAATTTGGTTCCTGACTGTATTTTGTTTATTGTCTTGCGGAGATTTCCAAGTGTAGAAACGACGGTTTGGATGCTTGAAGAACGTATTCGATATAATAAAATCGTTCTCTTGACAAAATTGTAGCAGTCTATTGCCTCTTTCGTTTCTCTTCTCCAGTCCATATTCTCTTACATATCTGTCAAATCTACCCTTGCCAATCTTGGCATTGAAGTCTCCTAATACTAGTGTTATGTCCCTTGATTTTAGAGATTGCATGATATTATTAAGTTCGTCGTAGAATTCCTCAATGTCTTCATCGGATTTATCTGCTGTAGGGGCGTATGTCTGAATTATATTTAATTTACAATGTTTCGTTTGAAGTAACATGACTCGGTCTTGATATAGGGGTAAAGTTTATTACTGATTTATTGATTTCTCTGGATACCACAATCGCAACTCCATATCTATGATGGTTGTCATCACTTCCTGAATAATAAATGGTGCCGTTGGCTGTTGATTGTTGTCCAGAATTCGGCCATCTTGTGTCACTGATTCCTAGGATACTTAGATTTAACCTCTGCATCTCCTGGATAACATTGTGTATTTTTCCAGGTTCATACAAACTTCGTACATTCCATGTACCAATTCTCATTCTTAATTTATTGTTAGTTTTCTTTTTAGTTTTATTCTTAACACAGGGATTTCGTTGGATGACGACCTGAGAGGCCCTGGTGTCTTGAGATATACCTCTCCTGCCGGCTCTTGGTTTCCCTCCATGATCAGTATTAAAAAATATTCTTGTTTTGCACTATCATGATGATTGTACTAGAGATATCTATTTTGATCTTTAATGCAGTGGTTTCTCCTTGCCTTCTGCATCCTTATGCCGTTGACCATTTCCTGGTTCATCCGCCTTCGAGACCGATTTCTCGGCCTCAGGACAAAAGGTGCCCTTTCTACTTACCAGCTCATCCGCCCGAAGCCGTTGACCAGCAAGTGAGGGATTGCCTCTCTGGAGCTTTAAAGGCTAATATATTAAAAGTTAATAATTGACGCCGCCGTATTGTCGGTAAAAAATCAAAGACTGTTTCAGGACTAGTAAGAATACCGTGGTGGAACAAAAATTGTGAAGAAGCCGTCAAATAACATAAATATTATTTTAACCAATATAAAAGAAACCATACTATGGACAACTACATCCAGTTCAAGAAAAGCAAATCAGTAGCTAGAAGAATGGTACTAGTAAGCAAAAGAAATTAATGGGGCCAATATACGTCTACTATTAACACAAACACCGATCCAAGGAAAATATGGACAAAAATTAGGACATTACAACGAAAAAAATCAGTAAATTACACCAACATACTATACCAAAATGGTAGTAAAATAAGCTCAATACAAGAAATAGCAAATACATTGTCTTCAACATTTAAAACAAACTCCAGCAATGAACAATACAGTCAAGAATTTTTACAATATAAAACCGAAGAAGAAAAAAATACATATATACTTAAGCAGCGACAATGAAAGCCCCCGACAATTCAATAAATGTTGAAATCAGCGAAAGAGAACTTAAAAATGCAATAGATAATACTAAAAATAAGAAATCAGCTGGACCCGATAACATTCTTCCCGAATTTATCCAACACTTACCACAATCCGCCTTAAAGCTACTCCTAAAAATATACAATTTAATTTGGAAAAAACATACCTACCCAGAAGCGTGGAGAAAAGTCATCATAATTCCAATCCTTAAACATAACAAAGATAAAACAAACCTTTCCAACTATAGACCAATTTCCCTATCGAACGTCCTTAGTAAACTTCTACAAAAAATAATAAACATAAAACTGATCTGGTACTTGGAAACAAAAAACATATTATCTAAACATCAAAGTGGATTTAGAAGTAATAAAAGTACGACAGATCAGATAGTAAAATTACAAACAGACGTCAATATGGCGTTTGAAGAGAAACAACATGTTATTGCTATATTTTTGGATATAACGAAAGCATATGACACGGTATAGAGATACAACATATTAAAACAATTGAAAGAATACCAAATTAGTGGTAATATGCTACATTACATTGAAAACTTTCTAAAAACAGAAAATTTTGTGTAAAATTTAACGGTTGTTTGTCTGAAGAACAGGTACAATTAAATAGCGTCCCCCAAGGAGAAGTTTTTAAGCGTAAACTTATTTTTGATAGCCATCAATAAAATAACAAATACTAACTTACCGCCAGAAGTTAAAATTTCCATGTTTGCTGACGATATTGCAATATATTACCGTTCAAGAGATACTACAAAAATCCAAAAAAAGCTACAAAAAACCATAGAACACCTTATAGAATGGTCCAAAAAAATCGAAAAATTGGAGTATCGAGCCATCATCAAGTACCTGTATTTAAAACGGTTAAGAGGTAAGCAGATTTACGAAGATATGCTTAATACCCTTGGTGATCAATGTCCTTCGTATGCGACCGTCAAAATTGGAATGCAAGCTTCAAAAGAGGTAAATTTTCCATTGAAGATGATTTCCGATCGGGAAGGCCAGTTTCTGTGTCAGTCCCCGAAAATATCGATGCAGTTCATGACATGATTTTATCAGACCGTCGAATTGGGCTAAAACGGATATCTGAAGCACTGAATATTTCATACGAACGCGTTCATCATATGGTTCACGTCAATTTGGACATGAGAAAATTGCTGCAAAATGGATCCCCAAATGTTTGAATGTTGACCAAAAGCGTGCAAGGGTAGAAGCATCGCGTTCGCTCTGTGCTCGATTTGAAAACGATGTAGACTTCTTAAACCGAATTGTTACTATGGATGAGACTTGGGTACATTTCTACGATCCAGAAACAAAGCAACAATCGATGGAATGGCGACACTCTGGTTCTTCAAGACCTAAGAAGTTTCGTGTCCAAAAATCTGCTGGAAAAGTTCTTGCTTTAGTTTTTTGGTATTGCCATTGAGTAATCATGATTGATTTTTTGGATAAGGGTAGAACAATAACTGGAGATTACTATTTGACATTACTGACCACTCTACGGGAAAATATTAAAGAGAAAAGACGCGGAAAGCTATCCAAAGGTGTTTTGTTTTGCAGGACAACGCCCCTGCCCACAAATCTCATGTTGCCATGCAAAAAATTCGTGATTTAGGGTTTGAATTACTAGAACACCCTCCTTATTCACCCGATTTGGCTCCGTCCGACTATCACCTCTTTCCTCAACTGAAAAAAAGTTTAAAAGGTCGTACATTTTCTTCCAACAAGGAGGTAATAGAAGCTGTGGAGGTCTGGTTTGCAGAACAAGAAGAAACATTTTTTTAAAAGTCTAGAGACGTTGCAGGTTTGGTGTAATAAATATATCCAATTAAGAGGAAATTTTTGTTGAGTAATAAAATATTTTGACATTGAAATTTTGTTTGGTTCTATAGTAGGCCAAGAATTTTTTAATATATCCTCGTATATGATTAACAGCGACGCGACAACCAAATAAAAAACATAAACGAACTAAAAACAAATTGTGCAAATATTATAAGGTTTTAAAAAACACAGAATTATATAATCAAATTTAAACTTAAACAATTCGGTCCCCTAATAGCCACATGTAGCTGAAGCGGCCTTAAAGAAATGTAATTAAATAAATAAAAAAAAACGCAAAATACAATAAATATAAAAATATAAAATTTGAACACAATAGAAGATAAAACATAGTTACATAAACATATCTATACTTAACTTACAATTATAAAATTCTGACAAAGATTAGAATGCATAATTAATTAAAAACCGTTTGACGCAAAACTTATACTGTAAAAATTCAAGGTATCGAATTACATTAGGAAGTTGGTTATACAATTTTATAGCATGATAATGAGCACAGTTTTGACTTTTTTTTAGTCTGCTAAAATTTGTAATAAAGTTGTCGTTATTTCGGGTGTAATAAGAGTGTTGCATTGAATATTTAATGTAATCTTCTTTATGTTTGTGCATATAGACTAAACACTCAACTATATAAAGTGAAGAAACGTTAAGATTTGCAGTTGTTTAAAATAGTTCTTGCAATCAGATCTATAATTCAGACCCCAAATGACACGCACTGCTTTTCTCTGTAAGCTAGAAACTCTATTGCATTGTGAGACATGTTCCCAAATAATAATACCGTATTGCATATGCGATTGAAATAGAGAATAATAGCATGTAACAAGGTTTTTCCGTCAATGACGTTTCTTAAGTTTCGTAGTACAAAAATTTGCGAAGAAAGTTTTTTGGATACAATGTCAATGGGATGATTCCAATTTAGTTTATTATCTATTGTAATGTCTAAATATTTTATTACAGTTACTTCATCTTTGGGTTTATTTTTGGTTGTTAGAGACAATTCTATATGGTTGGTTTTAGAATTTAGAGACCCCAAGATTGATCCTTGTGGTACACCAAAAGAATTGATTAATGGAAGAGAAGTTGATCCTTGATATTTGACAATTTGCGTTCTATTACTTAGATACACTTGCAACAAATTTATACTTTTTAGACGTATCTTATAAAATTCAAGTTTCTTTAGTAAAATATCTGGTGAAAGACAATCGAATGCTTGCTTATGTTTAGCAAGGAAATAGAGCAATATTCTTGTTTATCAAAGCCTTTAAGATGCTATTTGATAATTTCCTGACTGCATCTACTGTACTTTTTCCTTTTTGAAAACCAAATTGCGCCGAAGCTATTAGCTAAGATCTTTGCGTTGCGCAATTCGATTATATATTTTTCTTGAGCTTTGTAAAAATACTTTTTTATTTCATCAGATTTAAGACATAAATTTAATTCCCGTAGAAAATGTAGTGTCTTACGTAATTCTCTCAAGTTATTAATGTACCATTGGATCTCGTTTTGATTGGATTTATGTTTTCGTATAGTTTTATGTGGAAAGCAGACATTAGTAATTCGCTGTAAAGAACTTAGAAAGAATTGACATTGTAAGTCGGCGGTATTTAATGTGTATAGATGTGACCAGTCGTGAGAGGATATGTAATTATGTAATAAAGATTTTCCAATTTTAGTTATTGGTCTAAAAATTATTTCGGTTTTATTTTGTTGTAGTAAACTAAGATTTTTAAAACTAATAACAATGCCGTTATGATCTGAAAATGTTGTATTTATGAGTGAGGTGGAAAATTGAAATAACGTTTGTTCACAAAAATATTATCAATTACGTTATTTTTCTTGTAGCAAAATCAACAACAGCTTCTAGACCAAATGTACCGAGTAAATCACTTAATGAAATTGCTCTTCTATCAGAAGCGTTGCGAAAGTGAACATTGAAGTCACCACTCAAAACAATTTCGTGTGGGTGTAACCAATGTTCAGATATACAAACAATGCCGAAGGGAATCTCACGCTTATTTAAAAAGTTCCTCCAACTCCCGAAATTTTGATAAGTGATTGTACATTTAAGTAAAACACAGATAACATTGTATTAGCTTCATTGGTTAATTTAGATTTTTATTAGTGTTAAAAAATTCACATTTGTTACTAAAATCATTGAGGTTTGGATTCTTGCAGCCGTGACCGAAAAAAATTAAATCTTCTTATTAAAATACCTTTTGGCCATATGTCAAGATTTAGTAGCTCTTCTTTAAAGAAAATTCAGCACCAACTTTGAAAGAACTACACCTTTTCAAGCTGTAATTCAGAAACCGTGAGATGAGTTTCAGAAAGTGTAAGTTTTATTTCAGAAAACGTAATATGTTATTCAGATTTGTACATTGAATTTCAGAAAGTGTAACTTGTAATTCAGATTAGTTAATCGTAATTCAGAAAACGTAAAATGTAATTCAGATTAGTGAATTGAATTTCAGAAAGCGTAACTTGTAATTCAGATTAGTAACTTGTTATTCAGAAAACGTAATTTGAAATTCGAAAAGCGTAATATTTAATTCAGAAAGCGTAATATATAATTCAGATAACATTAGCTTGGTACTTTGATATACTATTTCCAACAATTGTATTTTTTGCCAGATCAATTATACATAGTCGCTCTATGTACACAGATCGTCATCTGAGAGGATAAATGTTCTGTACCACATTTTCAAGATTGTTGGAAAAAGCAAAATTCTTCTTGCATTTTTTAAATTGATTTATTTGGTCTGTGGCAAAATAGCGCAAAAAAATAACGGATATGTGAGTATGTTGCCTTAGAAACTTCATATACATTTATTTTTAATCTGACTTACATTTTGACTTAAAAGTTAAAATTAATTTCCGAATGAATTTTAAAGATAACTGTGCAATTTGTCGAATCTCAATGACTCGAAATGCAGTTATTAAATTGGAACCGTGTCAACATCTTTTGCACTCGAAGTGTGCAGCGCCCATTATTGCAAATCTCCAAAATGAAAACTGCCCATTATGCCGAGTTCCATTAATCGCAACTCATGAACTCCAAAGAAAGAGGTATGAATTAATGTACATAGTATTCATATTCTACAAAATATAATTTCTTTCAGCTACAAAAAGCATACGGAGCAAGATAGAAACAGAGTGGTTGCATGTGCTAATAAAGGAGACGATTGGATAACCCTGGCTAAATCACTGTCCATCGATTATAAAACTGCCTTTCATTGGGTAAAATCTGGCAATGGTAGAATGTTGCCTAAAGGGGGCAACAAACCGAAAACTTTAACAGAAGCAGAAATTGATGAAGTCATATCTTGGGTAGAGCAGGATAACGGCAAAACCCTGAAACAATTAGTGGAAAAAGTCCTACAAAATTTTCGAAAAGTAGTATCAACAACAACGATTGGAAATTATTTAGAGGGTAGGCTTTTTACAATAAAACAAGTTCATCATCAACCTATTACTATGAACACACAGGAAAATAAACAAAACGAAGGGATTATGTGTTAGCGCTCAATGAATATATAAGAAACGGAAAACAAATTCTCTGGATGGATGAAAGTAATTTTAATTTGTTTTGCCGTCGTACCAGGGACGAGCTCGACGAGGTGCTAGAGCGGTACAGGAGCTTCCTGCTTCCAGAGGTCCAAATGTTCACATAATCGGAGCCATAACAACGGCTACTGTAATTGCAATGGAACGAAGAAGAGGCTCCTATACATATCAATTGGCCAATGCTTGGGTGACAGCAATATTACAACAATGGCAGTATCTTGGAAACCAATTGCAAGATTTGGTCATTGTATGTGATAATGCACCTTGCCACTCAAGGGTACAAGACGTTGTAAATGGAACTGGAGCTGCACTGTTGAGATTGGCACCATATTCTCCAATGTTGAACCCGATAGAAACCATTTGGTCCAAAATGAAAGCCAATGTTAAAGCGACTCTTCGCATTCCTCCAGTATTTGGCCCTGGTGTTGGAGAACAAAGACTATCCCACCTAGAAGGTCTTATTGACCAGGCAAAAGATACCATTGTTGGGGGTGATTGCGCTCGAGCTGCACAACACACCACTACTTATCATGCTGCAGCTTTAGCTTTAGAAGACATGGTTGTAGGGCGATAGTTTAATATATAAAATAATAATTAAGATATTAAGATAAATAAATTAAGATACATATAGAATTATTTAAAGAATGATGTTCTTATTACAAAATATGTGTGTGTCTGTGTTATCTGAATTACAAATAACACTTTCTGAAATACAGATTACGCTTTCTGAATTTCATATTACGTTTTCTGAATAACAAGTTACGCTTTCTAAAATTAAATTCACTAATCTGAAATCAATATTACGTTTTCTGAATTACAATTTACTGATCTGAAATGCAAGTTACGCTTTCTAAATTACAATTTACTAATCTGAATTATATGTTACGCTTTCTGAATTACATATTACTAATCTGAATTTCAACTTACGCTTTCTGGAATTCATTTCACAGTTTCTGAATTACAACTTGAAAAGGTGTAGTTGTTTGGCTTTTTGATTCAAGTTTTTCAACTAAAAATTCTTGATTGGAATTTTTTTTTTCAAATATTGTAAGATTGCTTCAGCACTGGAATCAATTTTAGCTCTTCCAACGTAAAGCCACACACGAGACGGGAATGCACTGAAATTTTCGTTGTCCCAGTTTGCCGTTACACGGATTGATTTTTACAACATTTTTATTAGATATTTTATTATCGTTAATAATATGATGTTTTTTTTTCACCACTTCAGACCATGGTTCTACGTTTGCATTTTTTCTAGTATATCGGTAGCTGAGATAGGTTATTTATCTTTAATAATTACATCGTATAAGCTTTTTTGGAGCTATTAGGTTTTGAGATTATTTTATTAGGCGTTGAATCGGTGTTAAAACGCTTATCTTTTTGGGAATGATTACTTAATGCATTTTGAATTATTTTGGACTTGTACCACTCCTTACCATTATCGCATGTCCAAAGCGATTCGGTGTTAAGAAAAACCGATTTGTCGTAATGTTGGACCCTCTGTGCAATAATAATTTTTTAAACAATCTAACAGGACACAAGTTTTCTGACACCACATTTTTAGTAAGAAATTTACTGTCTGCAAGTTTTTGAGCACCACCTTGAGTTGTTTTGGTGAATACAGGATTGTATTCGATTCGTCCTGCAATATGATTTCTATTTAATGAAAGTGTTATGCATTTATTGAAAATTTAAAACATTAAACTTGTGGAATCACCACTATTACACAATTGGCCGCTTCTCCTCCTCGCCAAGCCAATTTAACTGCCGCAATATGGTAAAATTTCTGTTGCAGTCTATCTGGGGTATTTTCATCAAATAAATTCACTATAGACAGATGCTTTTGGTGTGTGAATGCGGTTGCACTCTGCTTCCGTTTTGAAGGGTCTCGCTGCAACAATTTTCTTTTAGCGTCGCGACCATTTCTTGCATTTACAAACGATTTTCTTGAACTGTAACGGAGTTATTTTAGATAATTATTAGGGAAATAATCTTAACATATACCCCTCTAACTGTAAGTTGTGCCAGTTAAACTTGAGAAAACGTTTAACCGGCAAAACTTACAGTTCTCGGGATATAACCTATGATTATACCCTTACAACTCTGTATTTAAAAATCATTATATTGTTTCAGAAGCAGCCAGGAAAACCAAGATGTCAGCTACAGAGCAAGAAGTCAAAAAACTTGTTGTTCTAATTTTAGCGGGAGTTGATGACTGGATCGGAAATTACAATAGAAAAAACTAACAACCAAAATGTAAATGTAACAGTAAAATTATAATCCTTATTTTGTTTCTGTTTGAGTAAATTAGATAATCAATAATGTATATATTCAAATAAAATGTTTTTTTTTAAATTGAGTTTCTGTATGGACTTCTAAGAGACTTTTCTCATTGATTAACTTAATATGCGGCACTTGGATTAAAAATGTCTGTTATTTATTTATTTATTTATTCGTATGGTACATTACACAAATGTTGTATTGTGATGTAAGTGTTATGTATAGTGCCCCAGAAGATCAGTATAAACCTGTATAGTGTGGTGACAAAACCGTGTGCAATAGTAGATTGGTTCGTCTTGGCAAAGCATTTACTTCAAGGTTTAGGAAAACCACTAAAACCTATACATGCCAACCCTTACCCACTTTAGTGTTCACATGTAATAATATTAATTAAGTGTGTAAACATTATAGAAGGTAAATAAGAACATAAAATATAACAGCACAGCCATTGCATGACGACATATAATGGACCGGTCCAAGCGCCAGTCATGACAATGACGAAAAAAAAGTAGGTTAGTAGGTTAAAGAAATAGCAAAACAAAATAATGGAAAAACAGATAATCAAGACAAGAATACAAAAAATTGCTGAACTTCAGATGTCCTTCAGATTCGTAAGACATAATATTGCTTCATCCGTTAAATTATGAATGTTTGGAAACTCTCCTTTCAACTTTGTTAATTGACAATCCTCTACAATATGTGTAACGGTCTCTGGTTCGTTTCCACAGTCACAATTTGGATTAGAAATCGCCCCATTTAAACAACATAGAGTTGCACTTTGAATGGCCTGTTTTTATGCAATTTACTTTTGACCAAATTTTTCATTTTTGATCAAAGCCTGGGACTTCTATTGTTGGATCATTGAATGTTTATTGAAAACATCAACTCCAGACCATAATTTTTTCCACTCTTCAATTTCAGAAAAACCGTAGTTAAGTAGTCTTCCAACCATATAGGACTTCGAGATTTAAGTCTTTTAGCAGGAGGGTTGTCAATGTCATTCCAAATTAGTAACTTTTGTTAAGTTGGCATTTATCCCATTCTCGTTTTAACGCAGCTTTTCGTCGAATGTTCGATAGAGTAATATTACAAAGAACAGGAAGCCAATCGAGAGGAGTAGATTTAATTGTTCCACTAATTATACGCATAGTGCAATTCAACTGGGCATCTATTTTTTTTGTATGATAACTATTCAACCAGACAGGAGCACAATATTCAATTTTCCTCATACATGTAATAAGGAGATTCATAAATGAATTCAAACATTTCATTATTAGTTGATGTTTCTTCACCAATGTAATTATGAAAATTTTTATTTTTCTTAAATTTATTTCTTACCGTTTTATTAACATTTTTATTGGAACATATGCTATTAATGTGCCCTTGCATTTTACATGTGTGACAAGTACTATTCATGAAATAGCACTTATTTTCCAAATGGTTCATTTTTTCGCAATTCTTACATTTTTGTTACTTCTTTGGGTACCTAAAAAACTAACTGTTTGAATATTATTTGGACCTGCTTCTCTTGTGTCGTTTTTAGCCCTCTCCATTGATAAGGAAATTTTTACAGCTTTCTTGTACGTCAAATTTTCTTCCGTAAATAATTTTGAATGGATAAAGTCATTACGCAAAACAGCAACGAGTTGGTCTCTTAAATTATCTTCCAGTTAGCCTTTGAAATTACAAAACTTTGATAAATGTTTTAAACCTTGAACGTAGTCCGCAATTGATTCGTCACTGCTTTGCACATGTTTCCTAAATTTGTATCGTTCCGCAATTATAGATGGCTTTGGATTTAAATGTTTTTCCATAATTCTCCAACCATTGATAACAATGCTGCTACTTGTAAATCTTCCACAATTTTATTTACTTTAATAAATTGCTCTAGACGTCTGATATAAGACGACCATTTACCAGATTTAATTTCAAATTTGTCAATTTTATCGATCGACATTATAAATTTAAATTTATAGTAAAACGTAAAGATACGTTCGTAACGTAACTGCAAGTGCCTTTATTATACCAAAAACTAAATTTCCCTCTTCTACAATACCAATACCAACTTAAACTTTAAACTAAAGTCGAATACATAACAATACCCTTGTTTATTTGCAATTAAATCGCCGTTATATAAAAATAAACATGCACGCCAAGACGCTTTGCATCGAATACAAGCAGTTCGCAAAGAAGTAAAGCCCTCAGTGACCATACATGACATCAAATTAAAATTTAATGACTTGAAATCAAATTTTATGGCAGAATATAAAAAGTGAAATGTTAGTAAGCACAGCGGAGCTGACAGCGACGACAAGACCGATTTCGTAAGTTGACGTTGAACTTATTTATACCTTTGCTAAGTACTGTGGTAACTTATAGGTGTATACACTAACTATATGGTATTTTAAATTAATGAATGTCCTTTTACTGTACAACCTCTTGCAAACTTAACAGCAGGTGATTCGAGTTGTGTATTTTTGGCAACACTTAGTTGACTATAATAACCGACGGATCGACTTATGTAACTGCTGTTACACATCTGTTGACAAAGTTGCTTCACACACAATATCAACAAAGCAATTCAATGTTATTACATTCAAACGATGGTGTACCGCAAGGAAGTGTCCGAGGACCTCTGATTTTTATTTTACACGTAAATGACATTAAATTATTTAAACACAAGTTTTTGTCTACGATCTTACAGTTATTGAAACTACAAATTCTGATGTTGATTTAATAGATAAACTACAATGTTCCCTAAATACATTAATTCAATATTTTAAAATTAACAAACTTGTGATTAACCACAAAATAATTTGTTACATAAAGTTTGACGGTAAAAGTTCTGTAAATGAGTTCGACCGCATATCAAAGTTTTGTGAAAAACGGTTAATCTAGTTAACAGCTACAAACTACTGAGATGTAGAGTAGATATTGATTTAAATTGGAGAGAACATTCTACTTTAATTTGCAACAAAATTTCATCAAACAGTTTTTCTTTAAAGAGCTTGTCATACATACTAACAAAAAATTGTTAAATCGTATTATGTTAGCAACATTGAACAGTTATTAGATATGCCATAATTTTACGGGAAATTCCATAGCTGCTGTAAGGGTCTTTAAAATGCGAAAAGGGCAGTAAGATCTATGTATAACTTAAAAATTAGAGGTTCTTGTAGAATAATTATCACAGAAAACTCACATTATCAGGAATCTATATACTCGAGGTAATAAAGTTTGTTATAGGTAATGTGAGTAGCTTTTACTACTTAAATCACAATCACAATAATTATTGTACAAGGTATGGAAACAATCTTCAAATGAATTTACATGAATTAAAACTATATAAATCAAATCCTTATTATATGGGAGTGATTGTGTTTAATAAAATTCCAGATAGTGTTTGGAATCTACCTAGTGGTAAGTTTATAGAATTCTGATGAAAGGTAAATATTTCCTTCTATAATGATTAACTAATTGGATTAGTTCTTAAAACTTAGGTAAAAAGGCAGGCAACGTTGTGCAGCCGAATGTCACTTCTTCAGGCCTCTGTTTGTTAAAAGAAAGGAATATATTTAACGGTAAATTATATAAACATCATATCCTTAATATATAAATCTAAGTTATAGGTGATTGACTGACTACTTACTTAAAACAAATAAATGTTTGTTTTAATATCTATGTGTTTTTTACACTTATCCAAGTGGCGGACCATTTATTTGTTTTAAGTAAGTAGTCGAGTCAATCACCTATAATTTAGATTTATATATTAAGGATATGATGTTTATATAATTTACCGTTAAATGTATTCCTTTCTTTTAATAAACAGAGGCCTGAAGAAGTGGACATTCGGCTGCACGAAACGTTGCCTGAAAACGCCTTAATGGTTTTTTGGTGCCCCTCCTCAAGGAAGAACAATCCAATTAGTTTATAGAATTCATGAAACGCTGTCTTTGTGAATAGGTGTGTTTTTTTATTGATGAATTCTTAGTTTGAATTTTAATCAATAATATTTATTTTATTTGTTAAATTTGACATGCCTTATATCTATTTGATAATCTTTTGGATTAATAAAACTTATGTTATTATAATTAATGCAAAAGCATTTTCGTACGTGTTACGTTTGTAAGAAACCGAAAATTATATAATTTAAATTTGCCGCCGAGATAACAATTATCTCACGGCATAAAATTTACATTGTCAATAGAGACGTCGTGCGCACCGCCCCACTTAACGTTACCCCCGTACCGCCATTGCCCACTCTTTGCTGGCGATACCGTCCCCTTTATAAGAACAAGCGCAATGTGAAGAAGAGAACTTTATTAACCCGTTCAATAATCCTCTTCCGACCTTAAACCCGAAACGGAACAAACCGCCCAACTATACTAAGCTATCCGCTATACTAAGTCTTCTTATTTTTATAACGGAACTATTGGGAAAACACAGTGATTCGATTCGTTTTGTCCAACCATAGGTCTAATTATTGCTATTAGCACCGAGCTGTCGACGTTAATGCGACGACATGGAAAAATGTCCGCTAACGTCCAACTGGAACGCATCTATCAAAATCTGCGCACCGACTACAAAATGTGTGCCCGCCGACTAGATTTTGCTAGTGTGCTCGAGTTGTTAAAACTAGCCGCACAATACGAAACCTTTCAGGAGGACACCGAAACGCCGAAGGAAAAACCGGTTCGGCTATCAATATCCGTTATGACGCCATCTTCAAAAGAAGAGCCGCCAAAATCCGTACCGCAGGTGAAAAACATCCTGAAAACTTTACAAAGACCTGTTAGAGGTCCACCGCCAACCAATGACGTTTGTTTGAGGTGTGGCAAAACCGGACATTTGAGAAATAGATGTCGAGAAACTCTAAACATTTTCTGCTCTCGATGTGGCCGCTAAGATGTTATGTCCAGAGATTGCAGTTGTACCAAACCGGAAACGTTCCTTGCCGATGGAGACCACCTCCATATACGACCGGCCCCGCCTGTTTTACAAACCCCGTTCGTGAAAGCAAAAGCAACTGGCAAAAGTGGCTTGAAGTGGTCAAAAACGGCACCCGGAGGCCGACCACCTCAACCAGTGTAGAAACCGTCCGCAAACCGTCTGCTGAAATGAAGCAAGCCGTAAGTAATTCAATAATAAACGCAGGTTTGTTCGTCACTGTTTTTATTTGAGATAAAAATTTCCGGGCTATGATAGACACTGAAGCTCCCCGTTCATATATTGGGCAAGATGTCGTTCAATGGATTAAACACTGACCCCAAACCGTGACGAAGATGGAAAAGAAAATAGTTGTTTTGGCCAATAGAAGCCAAGTCGGGGCCACTGGATCATATTTAGTTCCGATGGAAATAAGCAACACCGTATGTGCTTTGTGTATGTTCTGCCTTACAGATTTAACGAGTGATCTTGTCTTGAGACTGGATTTTTTGCAACTTCAAAAAGCAGTATTAGACCTGTAAAATAACCGCATTACCCTAGATAATCGAATGGTTACCCTGCAAACTCGCCCCTTGTCTGGTGTCTGTGGTACCCAATCGATGTCCAATGATCAAAAACGCCACCTTCAGAAACGTCTGGACAGAGAATTAAAATCGTTCGATACTCCGTTAAGGAAAACGTCACTAGCCAAGCATCAAATTTGTCTTAAACAAGAAGAAAGCTTCGCTAAGCTGGAAGGGTTGCACTTAGAACCCGAGTCAATGACCGTCGACCCACCAGAGACTCCAAACTCACGTTGAAGGAACCGCTTCATCGAGTTGTTTGAGTCACCGCTGCCTAGTTCACCGCCGTCAAATGCACCAGCTGTGCCTTCATCCTCCGTAACGCCACCCACATCCGCTCTCTTAAAATTGGAGAACCTAAAAGGAAGAGAAAAGCGTCGGATTATAAAGAAGATAAAAACACTGCAACTACCTGTGGGGCGCATGGACTTCATAACCATGTTGCGAACCGATGCAAACAACCTCGGTGTTCTTTCGTTGTCTACTAGAGTTAGCATCCCTCTTCCGGAGGTGAGGGAGGTATGTAAGAAACCGACAATTATATAATTCAAATTTGTCGCCGAGATAACAATTATCTCACGGCATAAAATTTACATTGTCAATAAAGATGTCGTGCGCACCGCCCTACTTAACATTAACCCCGTACAGCCATTACCTACTTTTTCGCTGGCAATAACGTCCCCTTTATAAGAGCAAGCGCAATGCCAAGAAGAGAACTTTTATTAACCCGGTCAATAATCCTCTTCCGACCCTAAACCCGAAACCAAACAAACCGCCTAAACTATACTAAGCTATCCGCTATACTAAATCTTCTTATTTCTATAACGGAACTATTGGGAAGACACAGTGATTCGATTCGTTTTGTTCAACCATAGGTTCAGTTATTGCTATTTACCGCTTTCTCAAAGACCACTTCATATGCTAATTAAATTCGGCACGGGTTTTGGCAAAACCGTACTAATCGCTTGAGAACCACCTAAAAACCGCCGTTATTAATCCGCATAGCCAGCACCTACTTACTACCAAACCCTAAGCAGTGTGGCTGATTCATTCGGTAGCACTTGCCCCATACTAAAACCGTTCTATTTGGAACTAGCCGCTTCGCATCACCGTACCCCTCAAGTGTGGCTGATTCATTCGGTAGCACTTAGTAGTAAGCGTGCCGGTAGAATCTGGCTTCTGTAAAGTACAACCGCCACAGAACCACCGCCGAAACCGAGGGTAGAACTTCTCGTAAATAAACTGCTCGTCTACGAGGCATTACCGTACAGGTACGACCACCAGTTATCCTGCGCACGTTAAGACGAATTTCCGTCGTTTATAAAGCCGTAAACCGTAATTATAACTTCCGTTGTTTATTCTGTAAGCAGCGAGCTCCGCCGAAAGAAGTTCTAACCTAGAAACTTAAACGTGGTTGTAAAGACCGCCATTGGCGCTTAAACTAACTTACCTGTTTTAGTAATCCAATAGTACAAGCCGCAGAACTACCACGAACCAACCACCCGAGAATGCAACACAAAATCCACCGATCCGCAAAGGCACGTATAAGTTCTGCGAACGAACGAGCATAGCAACCGGACACCGTAGAAGTGTTGGCTGTGTCTCCGACAACGCCGTTTCTCCGATCGCGACTTGCGGAAGATAAAGTAAAAAAATAAGTTGTAAATAATACCGTGCATAAATAGAAACTTTTAAAGCTTGTAAATATTGTTAATAGAAACATTAAAGTCGAACCCTGGGCATTATTCTTCAGTCGAAGTTACCCACGGCCGGTTATAAAATTTTGTACGTCCCCTTTTACACTCCAACTACAATTCAATCCGGTAGTCTGGAGCATAAAAAGTGCGCGTTTACACGTTAACACGAGTCGAAACTATATGTCGTCACATTTATTGTTCAAATAATAATAATAATAATAGTAAAATAGTTATTTACGGATCAAGTTCGGGAAGGTTACATTTTGTTTTCAGTAACAGAAAAACATTGTGAAAATGGTTTTTAACACGTTGACTGCCGTGTGAGACGACATATGTACCACGCCAATATTTTCGATCGGCGCGTTGTGGTACATATGTAGTGCCACGACTCAGACTTTCAGTTCACGCTCTGTGAAACGACAATCGTACCACAGGCAGCGTGTATTTATATGTAGAATTGTAGAGCTCGGCGCCATCGACTTGGAACTGTGAATGGCCCCGGAAATTTGTTCCTGGTTTTATCACAATAATCAATAAAAACTCACACAGTTTTATTTTATACCGTTTATTTTGTACCTAAGGAAAAACAAGAGGTAATCGAACGTAGAAAAAGAATTGAAAAAAAACACTTATTGGTATCAAAATGATGAAATAACTAAAACAATCACGAAACTAACGTTACGTAAGTAATTCATCAGTAGGAACATAAACCAATCACTTGAGGAAAGAGATATGTTTTACAAAGAAACAATTTATACAAAAATGTTTTTGCAAATTGTGCAGGCCCATGTTGATCGGCTGCACTTATTTGCTGACACATTTCTTCCGAATTCTACGGACATATTCTCATAGCAGACTACACATCGGTTTCGTTTTCCGGTATTTTCTAATTCATGAGGGATAGATGGTGGATTTTCTTTTGGTAGTTTTTTACCAAATATTTGCACAATTACCTCTAAAACTTCTTCTTTGAATCTCGTTATGGTAATCTTTCGTTTTGTAACTTCAGTGTATAAAATATGTGCATTTACAAATGTCGTTCCAAGTACTAATTCTATTGCTAATTTTCTATACCACTTCAGTCCTCTACGTAATGGTGTGTTATAGGCTTTTTGTTGGTCCGACAAGTCAATAAACGCTTTGCACCTGTTATAATCGACGATAATCTCTGGTTTGTGTCTTCCAGGATTTCGTCTGGATGGTACAGGTTGCATTTTATCCAAATGTTTTGTACTAAGAGCCATAACATCGCGCTTGTCTCTCCATTTAACAATTACAATTCCTTGGTCGCATATTCTTGACACTAATTCACCCGTTTTTAGAGATTGGTTTTGGACTTCCTTACTATTGTACTTTCTGTTTTTCTTAGAGTACCCACTAGATGTGTTTGTCGAGCTAAGAGTTTCTTGGCTAACTCCACACTAGTGTAGTAATTGTCCACATATAGTGTGCGCCCTTTATCTAATAGAAATTCCATCAATTTCATGACAACATTTGTAGGAACAGAAGTATTGTCACCTGTATCTTCTTTTCCACAATAGACATTCAAATTGTAAGTATATCCATCTTTGCAACATAATTTGAATAACTTGATTCCAAATTTGTGGCGTTTGTTTTTTATATATTGCCTAAAAGCAAGTCGACCTCTAAATGGCACTAGAGTTTCATCTATACAAATATCTTGGTCGGGAGTCAGAACATCCTGAAATCTTTTTTTCAGCATACCTATAAGTGGGGCAATTTTTCTCATTCTGTCTGTTAGCCCAACGGTACTATTATTATCATTGAAATGGAGCATTCGAAGTAATAATTCAAATCTATTTCGAGACATATTCTCCTTCACAGTGTTGGAATAGAGGAATTTTTGGACCAATAGTCCGAAAGTTTAGGAAATTGGCACAATCCCATCCATAGTAAAATGGCAAAAATAATTCAATTTCTTCTTCGTTGGTTGCTGTCCAAGTGTGAACTCTTGATTTTGGTTTAGTTTCTTTTTCTATCATCTGTGCAGCGTAAATATTCGTTTCTGCAACAATATGCTGTATTTTCTCGTCAGTAAATAGAAGTTTCACAAAATCGTATGGTTCTTTATTGATGTAAGTTTCAACAACTTCTTCTTTTATCCCAAATTTATTTTCAGTAAATTCTAAATTTGTCAAAGTTGAGGAGGGTTCTATTGATTTCCAGAAAATATCACTAGTTGTAATATTTTCTTCAGCCTCTTGTCCATACTCGTTTTGGGGTCGCCTTATAACAAGTTCAATTGTTTCTGCAATATGATCGTATTGCAAGGTACGTTCTTCCTGTTCGGACTGTAATTCTGGTACTGCATTTGCACCTAGAAAATAAATAATAGAATAAATGGTGTTTTTTGTGCCACATAACTATCTTACTTGTACTAGGGGCACAATTTTCTTCGTCGGAATAATTCTTGTTTGATTGCAATAAATGATGTTTTGATTTTTTGCGACTGGTTCGTTATCCGAAGAACTTTCATCACCGGCACTACTTGGAACATATTCATCCGAACTTCCATCATTTTCAAATGGTTCACCTTCTTCATCGGACAATATTTCGTTCCATAATTTCATCAAACGTTCTTGTTCTTTTTCGTAATCACCCATGTCAAACGCACAATATTGTTTTAGCACTTGCACTCTTGATGAGAAACACAGTGGAACTGATTGAAATACTTTTGTTTCGATAAGCATGCAAGTTTGAACGTGCACAGACAAGAAATGCATGTGGTACAATACATGTACCACGACGGCGTCAAAGGTTTAAAATATATTCTAAGGCCGCGTGGTACAGATGTTGTGCCATATTTTTAGAACAAAGAAAAATAGTCAAAAATATATTTTTTTAAATTTTATTTAGATATATACTTTGGGACCGAACAGATTCAAGAGTTTGTCATAAAAATCTCTCTCGGCCCCAGGGACCCGAATTTTTTCTTCCATTGCGGCAGTCAACGTGTTAACAACTAAAAATTATATTTTAATTACGATGTTACTATTTCAATGTCTGTGAATGCCAATTTTTTTGTAATTTTTCCCGAACTGAAACGGGAAGAATAGGTTTTTGATTTGTTGCATACTTATATCAAATGTCATTTCCCGAAAGCGGCAAGTACAAAAATTCTTTTAATTTTTTTCCACAAAATAGAAAATACAAGCAAAAAATAGATATTTTTGTATCTAGAACGCGAAATGATACTTTTGCGTTTGAGAATGGAACGTATTTTTCCGAGCAAAGTATCCATTTGAAAACGTAAAAGAATCAAACAATATTTTTTTTGAAAATAAAAGGAATTTATATTTTATTATTCAAGAGTGCATTTATTGAACGATTTGAACCAAGACTATGTAGGTGGCTACTATTAATATGACAGCAGCTTTTAAATAATAAACATCAGTTATGTCAAAACTATTTTTCGAAAATTGCAATAAAACACGTTTAAGAATCAATACAATTAAAGGAAGTAAGTGTCAATGTTAATTGGGTGTTTTCATAAAATTTATATTTAAGAAAATTGTAGTTTATTGTTAAGTTATAAACATAAATAAAAACCCCAGTATTACAAAAAATACATTATATGCTCAGCATGTTGAAAGTACCCAAAATCATTGCTATTGGTCGTGACGTCAATACTCGTATATTTCAAATATAAATGATGATTTGTTTATGTAAGGCACCACTAATTCATTACTTGAAGAAACAATCGCATACAAATCAAACGACCCATATTTATACGAGAATAGACGTCACGATATAGACGACTTCTTTCGGCGCTAATTTTCAGTATTTGAATTAAATACACTTTTAAAAAATACACTGTAATTTTAAAAATCATTACAACTGGCGAACGTTTTTATATGTACGGACTTCGATTTCGCACATTTTATAAAAACTATCGAATTGACAAGTTTGTAATAATTCATAAATAATAGGGATCAGAATGTAAGATCTCAAAACCGCAGCGGTAACATTAGAATAATTTTCTTCGACATTCGCAAATTGTTAAATCGTGTCATTGTGAAACCGAACAATATGAATTTCTCATAAATGAATTAATAAAATTAAATAAACAATTTACTTAATAAACGAACAAACACCTCAAACATATGACTGACTCAATGTGGGTGAAAAGTGTTTGTAGTCAATCACCAGATCGCGTCAAATTATCTTCTGATTCTCGTCGTAATTTAAATTCGTAATTTGTAAAGTCTTTAAAGTCCACTCTATTTAGTGTTTAGTTCGCAATGGGCTCGGGAAGTGAAGAAGATGAACATTTATTGGAGGAAAGGTTTGAAGCAGCCCAAAATACTTTGTCACAGTTAATCCCAAAGAAACCGAATAACCAGTATAAAGTTGCTACCAACGAATTCAATGGATGGTATATTACGAAGAAAATTGAAAAGTCTCTGAAGCGGTATTGCTATCATACTTTGATATAAAATTTAAAAAAGTGAAATCTTCAACTCTATAGTCCTTGTACTTTATGTTGAAAAATATCCTGAATGTCGAGGACAATGTAAACATCACACAATTTGCAAAGCTAATACTGTATTTAAAAACAAATCAGTTGGATACCGACCAAAAAAGTCCATAATACTAACCAAAGAAGAAATTGAAAGGTTTACACAGGAAGCATCTGATAATCGATTCTTGCTAGAAAAGGTAATTTTGATTAATAGAAATCCATCGATTAAACTAATTTTTGATAATTTTCCAGGTCATTTTAATAATTGGTGTTTGTAGTGCTTTGCAAAGGAATGAGTTGTTAAAATCGCGATCAATGAAATTGAAGACAAGGATTCAATTGTTATTAGAAGAATTCCCAATTCCAAAACCCATATTCAAAAATATTTCGTGATTTCAAGTCGGAATCATATGAAAATATATTGTAAATACCGTGCTTTCTTCTTCATTTTCTTCAGCCTGTTTGCGTCCAATTTTGAACATAGGCCTCCCTCATGTCTCTCCATTTCTCTCGGTTTTGGGTTTCGTTTATCCACATTAGTCCTGCGTGCTTGTTTTTATCGTCTGTCCATCTTGTGGCTGGTCTTCCCTTGTTCCGGTTTTCTCCCCAAGTCTCCAATTTTTTTTGCTCTATCTTCCATCCTTTAGTCTGGCTACGTGCCCTGCGAAATCTCACTTTAATTGGCATATCTTTTGCTTATGTCTTTTAGGTTGATTTTGCAGCAAATCCACGTGTTTCTTTTGCGGTCTCTTAGGGTAATGCTCAACATTTTCCTTTCCATAGCTCTCTGGGTAAACTGTAGCTTTTCCACTGTGTTTTTGTTAGTGTCTAGGTTTGAGCTCCATACAGCATTACGGCATTACACACTGGTCAAAAAACTTCGCCTTTAACCTAAGTGGGATTTTCTTGTTTCTGAGGATATTGAATAGTTTTCCAAAGGTTGCCTACACCTAGTTTCTTTTTTTATCTGTTTTGATCATTCAACCAATGTTCATTCGATTGAAATCTCGGATCTTCTTTGCACATTGTCTTCGTTTTGTCAATGTTCATTGATTTCCTTCGATTTTGTATTGAGCTCTTCTAGCATGCTGAAGTCTTCTGTTTTTCTGCAATTAGGAGGATATCGTTAACAAATTTTAGGTGGAGAGCCTTTCTCCGTTTACATTTATCCCTTTGTTTTTCAATTGCACTTTTGATGACGCCTTTTAGTGCTAGGGAGAATAGTGGGATATGGTGTCCCCTTGCCGTATTTCTCTTTCTATCGGAATTTCATTTGTGTCTTTGTGCAGTTTAACTCGGGCTTTGACATTTTGTATATGTTTTGAGTAGATTTGTGTATCTTTGGTAAATCTTGACTTTTTCCATTTCGTCGAAAATGGCCTAGTGTTCTAGAAAATCAAAAGCGAAGTGTGAGGGGGAAGTTATATTTGAGTGCTCTTTCGATAAGAATTTTTAGAGTGAAGATATGGTCGTTGGTGCTGTAGCCTTTTTGAAAAGCAGTTTGTTCGGTTGGTTGGTAGAAATTCAGTTTCGCTTGCAGTTTGTTAGATATGACTCTAGTAAATAACTTATAGATTTGAACAAAGGTTGATAGGTCGGTAGTTTTCAAGTTCTTCTCTCTTTCTTTTTTGAATTATAGAAATGTTTGCTTCATTCGAGATTTGAGGTATCTGCTGTTCTTCCAGTACCATGTTAAACAAATTTTGTCAGGATCGGCAGGAATTCTGTTTTAGATTTTTTCATCATTTCTGTGATTATGTTGTCAGGTCCAGAAGCTTTTCCATTTTTCATGGTTTTTAGTGCGTTTTGATCTCATCGTGTTTTATTTCGGGCATGTCTTCAGAGCTAACATTTCTAATTTTCACTTCATCTTTGAGACCAGTTTTTGGATCTTTGAAGAGTATAGATCTTTGTAGTAGTCTTCAGTGAGTTGTAGGATTTCACTTCTAACTCTTTGTGCCAACCCGTCTTGTTTCTTTAAGAACAGTATTTCTTGTTTGTTTTCTGTTTTCCTCAGGCATTTCATTCCTTTGTTTAGTTAGATAGCTTTTCAACCAAGTTTCGTAGTGGGTGTTAAGATCTTTTCTGATTCTTTTCTAGCCTCTTTGTGTGTTTTTCTGTTTTTCAATTGCTAATATTGTTTCCCCGTTGAGCTTCTCTTTTTGGTGTCTTCTTGGTTCCAGTTTTTGGCTTCTTTTAGCAGGGTTTCAGTAAGCAGCTCGTTTAGCTTGTTTACGTCCTGATCTCTTTGTTTACCCTCTGGAGTGATCTCTTAACTTGGCTTCGGTATTCTAGAATTTTGTGCTTTAGTTAATCTATGTCAATTGATAGCGTGTTTTGTTGGTTTTTCTTTCATTTGGGTGTATGTTTGAGGTTAACTGTAGCTCTTACCATACGATGGTCACTGCCAGTGCAGAACTTGTTCAAAACATTTACATCGTAAACTAGTGATTTTTCGGAGGTTAGTATATAGTCGATTTTATTTCTTGTTATGTCATTTGGGCCGATCCAAGTCCATTTTTGGTGGTGTTTTTGTAGAAGAAAGTATTTATTATAAACAGGTTCTGAGATTCCGTAAAGTTTACGAGCATTTCTCTTTTTTGATTTCTTCTACCATGTCCTTTCATTCTTACTGTGGTCTCATTGTCCTTTCTTATGCCAACTATTGAATTAAAATTGCCAATTATTAGCTTGAGGTTACATTTGTTGAGTTGTCTGTCATTGAAAATGTTCTCATATAGTTGCTCTACATCCTGGTCGCTCTATGAAGTTGTTGGTGCATATTTTTGAATGATTTTCAGTTTTTTGTTGCAAAAGACAGGGTAATGTATACTACTCGGTCTGAAGTGTAGTTTATTTCTTCTACGTTTTCGAGCCATTTGTTGTAGATAAGAATCGAAACTATACGGCTTTGATCTTCTTTACCTTTGTAGTAGAGTGAGTTTCCCGATGGTAGTTTTAACAGACCTTCTCTTCTTCTTACTACTGACAGGCCGATTATGTCCCAGTTGATTTTCGTAGCTTTGTTTTCTAGGTCGCATAGCTTTACGTCCGGCAATTACTACAAGTCGAAGATTTTTTGTGAAGTATGTAAGAGAAAATGTGTAAACTAAGTAGTTGACATCAACAAAATAAGGATTGTGTCAAAGAAATAGCAACTTATTTGAGTTTGCTTCATCCGGAAACTTATACCGGACACTGCTTTAGGCGCTCTTCTGCAACTCTGTTAATCGACGCAGGTGCCGATATTACGACCATCAAAAAGGTACATTCAAGACAAGAAAGTGGCGATTTAATTTGGTGGGGAAGTCATACATTGCAGATTCTCTACAAAACAAAATTTCAATCTCTAATATATTGTTAATCTTCAGAAAAGCTAACTGGCCCGCTTTCAAAAGTTCCTAATAGTAGAACGTGTGCAGTAAACTTAAAAATAATAAAATATTATTTAATTTTTTTAAATTAGTTTTACCGTCTCAATTGTGATGATTTAGTTAATTATTTATAAATAGGTTAAAGTAAGATAAACAAATTACAGGGTTATTATCACAATTATTACTTATTTTGTAGATAAATTATTGGTTGAAGTTTGTACAAGTAAATGAACGTTTTTCATTTTATCTAAACTTACATTTATTTACTAATCTTAGAAGTAAGTACATAATATACACCTTGTCCCACATAAAGCGGCCATTTGACCTTTATGGAGATTAAATCAATTTAATCTTTTTCAAATTTGTAGATTTACATAAAAACCTATGTTCGCTTAAATAAAATATAACGGTCATTGTACAATTTCCTGTATTAGTATTTCCTCTAGCTATATCTCTTGTCAGTTTAGAGCAAATTAAAGTTAAAGTTTTAAATATTTACATAATATTATTTTCATTTTATTTTACATTTTTTATTATGCCGGAAAATGAACTAAACAACAAGTTTTAAAAATAATATGATATTAAAAAAAACAATAAAAAATAATTTACATATTAACTAAAGAATTTTACTTAAAACAAACTAAAATTAAACAAAACGTGCGAAATGCGTTTAATAAACTAGATCCTGAGATTTTACGTCAAGAAACCACTACACATGTTCAAAAGACACTGTTAAAATGTTTAGAAGCTAATGGGGCGCATTTTGAACACTTGATAAAATTTTTTTTAATTTCACTTTGTTTAAGTAACATCCTTAGTTAGTATGTACCTTATTATTCTTTGCCATCTTTAATACAATAGTTCTATTATTTTGAAAGAATTGTTATTTAGTACATTTACTAATAGTGCAGTAAATAGAAATATATTTTGACAAAATAATAGTAATGTGGGGTTGACGTTTTAAACCCATCGCAATCAACACAAATTTTACATCCGCATATTACGAAAAAACGCGAAAATTAAATAAATGATTGCAATTAAGGAAACGCTGACAGCATTTCTTAACGACCTTGTTTACAAAGCAAACTAACCTACTTCGCATGTATAAAACGAAGTAGGTACGATAACAAAAATCAGTCGATCGGTCGATAAGTCAACAATCGATCAGTCACAGTCACAGTCGACAGTCATGGGTAGTAACCAGTCAATAAGTCAAGAACAGCCAAGAAGCAGCAATCAATAACGCTCAGTCAGGCTTCCGCCAACATCAGTTGAAGTATTGACCCGAATTCAAATCCATTGGTTCAGTTCAACCCGGCCTGCGATCTTCAGCGCAACATGTGATACCACGGTATCAGGTATCACCACGCAGCATATAGTACGCTAATTAGTATGTTGCTGACCTACACCGCTTTCATTCATAATTGTAAATAGTGCAGCTCGATTACGGTATGTGTAAATAATAAACGCTACTAAAAACCGACTCGATTCCAATTTTTTCTCTGGTTTAACCCGGCGTCTACAGTGTACACCCTAAACGCCACAATGGTGACCCCGACGTGATCAAATTAGAAAAAGACAAACATTCGAGGAGGAGCAACACGGTAACAACATCAGGTATAATCGCAAAACGACCTTCACTGACAACACGTCCGCCACATTACGCCTGCCATGACAACGCCCGCCAACACAACGCGTGCCATCACTGCGTCCGCCATGGACATCATTGGCACCGCCCTTCTCCTTATTCCATGATGTAACGCGCATCCCCTTAGGTTGATGGACCACAAACGAAGACGTTTCATCAACACCATCACCCAAAAAAACCCCGCTAAAATGAAACGTTCGCGCTGGAGCCGCATGATCGCCCACACACGTCACGAAGCTGGGAAAACTATAAAAAGATAAGTTAATACACAACACTATTTCTGTAGGCAATAAAAATAATATTAATTTATTTTATAAGTACCTTCTTTCTTGAATTTTGCCGGCACTGCATTTTTATGTCATTATTTTCTTTTAGTGTTTATAATTGTAACGCTCTACCCTTTCGAGCCCCTGCTTCGGTTGCAGATGGATTCGAATGGGCGGAAAGAAACAAAATTTATATTTGCAACACAAGGGTTCGTTTTATCGGTATATTGAATTATGTACAATGTTCGGGCAATTATATTTACAAGGAATGTGAATATTTACAATAGGTTGACGAATTCAAATAGAGCGCCGTTTTTCGGTTGAAAGTGGCGGTAGTGCAGACACGGCCACGCTGTCGCTTTTGGTTTTGGAACGTGTTGTAGCGGTGTAACGGATTTTGTAACGGCGTTTGCAGACAGAACGGCCCTTATTTTGGGGTGTCTGTGTAGTCTCTGAAACAAGTAAGGGGTGTAATTATCGGTGTTTGTGGTGTAAAATTACAATCGCTGTTTTAGGTTAATCTTCGGTCCGGTAAGGTTTGCCCTTAATTCAGACGGTACGACGGTGTTTATTTGCGGCTTTCGGCGTGTCGGTGCACGACAGTCTTACAAATGTGTCGGAGCCTGGTGTGCGAATGATTTTGATGCACCCGATGTGGCTTTCGACTTTGGTTTTAGTTATGTTGAATTGTTCTAGCCAGCGGTTCAGAATGCACCTTCTGTTAAATGTTACCGAATCCTCAGCTACTCTAAAAGAAGCTTCAACCGTTTTATCACGAAGATGGGGTGTCGGATTTAAGTCGTACAAGTTAATGCTTCTCGGTGGTTGACGTCGCCTATAAGCAAAGCGGATTATGTATAGGTGCTACCGAGTGATCGGCCACACGTTAGACAGGGAAGTTTGTTGGTGTTATCTCGGTTAGGACAAGAACGGGTTTAGTATCGGACCCTCCGTTACCGAAGCAATCGGCCACTTTGGGGGTTGCAAGTAAGGGATGGTGTTTAAAGCGGTTTAATGCGTCGGTTTTGTTTTAGGTAAACACAGCGGTTAGTAATATTGTGCCACAACATGTACCAAATCGAATTAGCCTTTGAAGTGGTCTTTGGTTAGTGAAAATAATAGCTCTGTTTCTCGATCGCGAACGGATTGAATCACCGGGACCTTTGCAGACGCCAGAAGATAAAAGAGCAGATAGCTTAAGTTTAGAGTTTCAGGTTCGGTTTGCGGATTACGGTTCGGATTGCTTTCGGAGGGTATTTGAGCTAGGAATCTCAGAAGAGAGTTAGGTGTAGTTGTTCGGTTTGCGGATTACGGTTCGGATTGCTATTGGAAAGTTATTTGGGCTAGGAATCTCAGAAGAGAAGTCTAGAAATTAAGTTCTTAGCACCGCGTTCGCTCTTTTAAAGGGCTCATATCATACAGGGAAGAGTGGGTACCATTAATAGGGTGGAATTTCAAGAGGGGCGGTGCGCGCGACGCTCTTAGTACGAAAAATGTAATTTTATGTTGCGAGATCGTGTTATCTATGCGGCAAAATTAATTATATCTTTTTCGGTTTCTTACATAATTATATCTGACCTTAAAAATGTTCGTCACAAATTAACTTATTTCCTAAAGCGTCAATATCTACAAGAGCAATAACAATGTTCCCACAATTTTTGCCACTCGCTGGCGCGGTGTACTTCTTCTATTGGAAATTAAAAAAACTTTTGTCTCTGTTCTTCTTAGTATTGTTTTGCAATTCACGTATACGTACTTAACCATTGTCACAACAAATCACAATAACTTCCACACACACGCACAAACTTGGAGCGGTTCAACGGTGACGCTAATTCAACAAACGCAAGAAAGCAGGCTTATGGTATAGGCTTTACTGTTATATAATAAAAATGTTTGCTAAGGTCATAACTTTATTTCAAATACAAAAAACAAAGATACACAAGATTACCAAAATCAAGTAGTCTTTGATACTAGAATACACTATCGTACTATTTTTTCAAGTTTAATTATTTATTCACTTATAAACAGTAGAATTAAATTACAAAGATTCATCATCACATTTACCCACTTTTTTCTTGCTCAAAATTTGTTGTATTTCTTCTAAGGTTCGCTGCTTTGTTTCTGGTAAAAATAAATAATAGAAAATAATAGATGTCATTGTGCAAATAGCGTACAGTAGAAATGGCACGTACATACTAAACGCATTAGTAAGAAAGTGAAATAATTTTGGTCCGGCAATTAAACTCAATGAAAAAAACATGTTTACTACGCCCATTGCTTTTCCTTTAACGCTTGTAGAAAATAATTCCCCAAGAAGTAGAGTAGGCAACACCCCAACTCCCCCAATGCATGTAATGATGAAAAATATCATTGATGCTAATGGTACCCAGGTAAACCCAGATAAATCTAAATTAGTCTTAAATTGCACATAAAAGAATGCTGTTTCAATTATCAGCGCAATTGAGGCACCTATTGTTGAAAACAACATTAAGGGTCTTCGTCCAAGTTTATCAACAAAAACGAGTACATGAATGCCATAAAACTACCACCCCCGTATATATTATGGCAGATAAAGATGGTGATAAATTTCCACCTGCCATATTAAATATTTGCTGGGTATAGACTGCAAATGCAGACATACCACTCAAATGTTGAAAAATCCGCATCATTACACACACAAATAAAGCTTTACGGTTTGTCCTAATACAGAACAGGTCCTTCAAAGTTCCTGGTTCTGATTTTTGGCGGTTAACATCTTTACTTAGCAGATCAAACTCTTCTTGAACATTTCTGTTCCACCTTAACCATCTTAATGAATTTTCAGCTTCAGAATTTCTATTTTTCATAAGAAGAAAATAAGGAGATTCTGGTAAGATGCCAACAAATACAAATTGAACTACGGGAACAATTAAAAAAATTAATGCCGTCGTTTTAACGCTATAGTAAGAGCCGATTACATTAATTAAAAATTGCCCTAAAAACATTAAAATCATAAAATGTTTCCCCAAGTACCTCTTACTTTAGGGGTTGAAATTTCTCCAATAAATGCGGGCAATGTGCAATACATAATTGCATCTGAAATTCCATATAGAACTCGAGATATGTACAAGTGCATTAAATTTTGAGAAATTGCGACGAAAGTCCAAGACATTATATGTGGAAGAATCATTAGGATTATCATTTTCTTTCTTCCTATAACATCAACTAGTACTGACATTAATGGAGACATAACGAAGGTTGCTATAGGTGGAATAACTGCAAAATACGAAGTCTCTTCGGGAGTGATAACTTCTATGTGTGACGTCTTTGATGTTAAAATTTGTATAGATGGGGATGGCCAAGCAAACAGTGCCATTGAAGTTACACCACTCAAGGACGCTAGTGACAGGAAAAGTATTTTTGAATACTATTTGTAACGAACTTACCAAAAAAATTACATAAACTTGTGACCAGACATGATTCTCCGTTCCAAATTGAATCAAATGTCTAATTTTCATTATAAAAGCAAAATACACTCACAAATGTTAAATTATTTTATGGCAAATTCACTCGCTAAACACTTCCATTAAGATATTTTATATCAATATGTTTGTAGAGATAGATCTTGGGAACCTACTTCAAGGTGTTAGATGTAACTGTACATTCAAATAAATTAATTATTTTTAATGAGTTAAACAATGTACAAATTAAAAGTAACCGAATAATTTAAAATATTTACATACAAGGTCCGGCAAAAAAGACTGATTAAGTTATTTAATTAAATTTGGGTAGAGTTTTGGATTATCGATTCTGTCCAAAATCTAAAAAAATCAATGTCATACAAAAAACAGTATGAACTACCATTGAATTGAAATTTAAAGAAAACTAAACCCAGCAAACACTGTTAGATAGTCATAATATAATGAACACGATTTCCTTGTTTCACGTTAATTTTGTGTTGACGTATGGATTGCATAGTTAAAACATACCCAAAATGATATACTTCTGCCTCCTCCACTTACAAAAATAATGTAGAATATACATAGATCATCTACATAATAAATGGGCGAACAAACTGAATTTCTGCTTATGCAGTTCCGTTAAAGATACAAGACTTAAATTTTGCAAAAGCACTTTCAGTCAAGATGATGGTTGGAAGAGGAAATATACATAAGTATAGTTGCCAAAAACAATTATGATTTTATTATATTTTCATCATACAATACTCATATTTAGGGTTTATCAGTACTTTATTTTTAATTGATATGATACCTACGAGATCGGCCCTGGCCGATTTTACTGTGTAAACCATCATTGCTATGGTAAATGCGGTAAATCCACAGATGGCTAGTAAATTTAATTTGAATTGAAGAAAATGAAATCTTACAAATTATCGTTAAATATTAATGGTATGATGAAACATACGGTCGATATGTTAAAAATAGCAGACGAGATTGAAGTTATAAAATCGAGCCAAGCTAATGATTTTAATAACTATAACGGCCAATATTTCTGTCATGGGTTACTAAAATTTAGGTTTACTGTCATGGTAATAATTGTTGTCACAATTGTGTCCTTGAAAATTAACCAAAATTAACCTTAATCAAAGACTAAAACACTGGTTGTAAATAAGTAGAATTAATTGAATAATTGAAGTACCATCTAGACGTCAATACATTGTTGTCAAATGTGTTATAACTACATTCTGTAACTGAATTTTACAAATATATGTATTAATTCCGATATTGGAAAAAACCTTTTAATTCAAGCTAAGGCCCATTTATTGAAGCATTTCCACATTTAGTCATAAAGCCATTACTTTCAATGTTTTTATTAAATTTAATATTAGTGATAATAATAATGCGGTGACAGATAGATACTCTCTACAATCCTGGTGAAAGATAGGTCTATTTCTGCCCACGTGACCTTCAATTCTTACCCAAATCCTAATACCAGGAAAGAGTTGTGTCCCTAACTTGAATATCATCCCAAGTCTAATAGCGGCCAGAAAATAAACAGACATGGGGTGCTAAGCATCACCGAGATCAAGTAGGTTACCAAGGAAAGATAACAGAGGCAGTGGAAGCTATAAATGTAAGACGTCTTTATGATCTTGAAAAAGAAATTAATAAGATACAATAGGTCATCGTTTGATTACCAGAAATAAGACGCAAGGGAGAGGAATGTAACACTTAAATCTGGATACATTCTATATTACAAAGGTCAAGAAAACGAAAACCATTGTGGCATAGGTTTACTTAATTTACTTAGTTGATATTCAAACTATTTTAAAAAAATTGTTTGATTCATCTCTCCATAGTATCCAGATTTAATTTAATAGGTATCCGTTTTCCTTCCCATTTTATTTTGTTAGAAGTTTTGACATATCTTAGTGCGAGTAACTGTCCCATTTTCAAAAATCCATGTTTTGTCTAAATAAACAAACTCACTAATTTGATGTTCTTTATTACAAACATATGCAAAAGAAATTAATGGGACCAATATACGTCTACTATTAACACAAACACCAATCCAAGGAAAATATGGAAAAAAATTAGGACATTACAAGGAAAAAATCAGTAAATTACACCAACATACTATATCAAAATGGTAGTAAAATAAACTCAATACAAGAAATAGCAAATACATTCTCTTCAACATTTAAAACAAACTCCATCAATGAACAATACAGTCAAGAATTTTTACAGTATAAAACCGAAGAAGAAAAAATACCTATATACTTAAGCAGCGACAATGAAAGCCCCGACAATTCAATAAATGTTGAAATCAGAAAAAGAGAACTTAAAAATGCAATAGATAATACTAAAAATAAGAAATCAGCTGGACCCGATAACATTCTTCCCGAATTTATCCAACACTTACCACAATCCACCTTAAAGCTACTCCTAAAAATATAAAACTTAATTTGGAAAAAAACATACCTACCCAGAAGCGTGGAGAAAAGTCATCATAATTCCAATCCTTAAACATAACAAAGATAAAACAAACCCTTCCAACTATAGACCAATTTCCCTATCGAACGTCCTAAGTAAACTTCTACAAAAAATAATAAACAGAAGACTGATCTGGTACTTGGAAACAAAAAACCAATTATCTAAACATCAAAGTGGATTTAGAAGTAACAGAAGTACGACAGATCAAATAGTAAAATTACAAACAGACGTCAATATGGCGTTTGTATGGAGATACAACACATTAAAACAATTGAAAGAATACCAAATTAGTGGTAATATGCTACATTACATTGAAAACTTTCTAAAACAGAAAATTTTGTGTAAAATTTAACGGTTGTTTGTCTGAAGAACAGATATAATTAAATGGCGTCCCCCAAGGAGAAGTTTTAAACGTAACCTTATTTTTGATAGCCATCAATAAAATAACAAATACTAACTAACCGCCAGAAGTTAAAATTTCCATGTTTGCTGACGATATTGCAATATATTACCGTTCAAGAGATACTACAAAAATCCAAAAAAGCTACAAAACCATAGAACACCATATAAAATGGTCCAAAAAAACTGGCTTACATTTCTCGCCACAAAAAACGAAAGCCATGAAATTTACGAGACTGCGAAAACAATCTACCGACCCAGTACTAAAAATGGACTCAAATAATATAACCTATACAGATAAGCACAAATTCTTAGGAATAATATTTGATAACAAACTCACATGGCAACCACACATCGAAAATCTAAAAACACAATGTCATAGACGTATTAACATATTGAAAATCCTATCTTGCCATCGATGGGGAGCAGATAGTAGAACTCTAATTAACATATACCGAGCTGTAATAAAATCTAAACTAGATTACGGATGTATAGCGTACAGTACTGCAAAAAAAAACTTATTAAACTTCTTAAACCCAATCTAGAGTACTTCACTACGAATTGCCCTGGGAGTATTTAGAACTAGCCCTACTATCAGCCTTCACACTTAAAAACAAAATTAACTCTTAACTACACTGCTAATGTTCTTAAAGATACGAATAATCCCGTACACTTTTTCCTGAAAAATCCTAGAAATCCATTTAAAAACATATTATGAACATAACTTCAAACATTAACATAACACTACAGGAAAATTATAAAATCGACGGGGAAAAAGCTACTTTGTGGCCAAGTACCTCACCTCCGATAATTGACATCAGCTTGAACAAATACAAAAAGGATTCAACTTCTACAGCAGTTCTACAACAACAATTCAATCGAATACTAGCACCATATAAAGAAACTACAAAATATATACAGACGCAACCAAAATAAACAATAAGGTGGGTGCAGCTTATGTACATAACTTGGAAGAAAAATTACTACTGCTTACACTGTCCTGTAGCGTTTTTACTGGAGAAATGGCAGCAATACGCGAATCGCTAATATACATAAAAAATAATCCACATTATAATAAATATACTATAGTTACAGACTCGCTGAGCAGCCTTCAATTAATAAACCAATTGTACGCCAATAACTTTCTACATAACAGTATAATGGACCTACGACATGACATTTCCAAAAAAAATATACAAATCAATTTCATATTTAGTCCATCTCATTCGAATATACGTGGAAACGAGAAAGCGGACCAAGCAGCAAAAACAGCATTGGTATCAGAAACAGCCAAAAATTATTAATTGTAACACTGGGCGATATTAAAGGAAATATCAAACAACAAATTTTAAACAAATGGCAATCCCAATGGGATCAATCTTCGGCAAAATTAAAATTGCTTCAACCACAGGTTAACCAGCTACTTCATCTACCACAAAATAGATAGGAACAAATTAAAATAACTAGATTGCGCATTGGACACACAAGATGGACACACCAACATCTAATGAAAAGGAAGAGCCCCAAACTGTGAGACTTGTGGAACTGTGTTGAGTGTAGAACATTTGTTCAACGAGTGCAAAATACGAGGATGTATTGATATCTAGTTAGCCTAGACCAGTTCCTTGCATAAACAAAATATTGCGTTACCATAGCAACGAACAATAACTTATTAGAAGTGTCAGTGTAAAGTTTGACGTCAAAAAGTAAACCAGAGTCACGCAATAAATTAAATAAAAAAGATGTCCACCGAAATTGTGAAAATCGAAAAATCGAGCCATCATCAAGTCCCTTTGTTTAAAAGGGTTAAAAGGTAAGCAGATTTACGAAGATATGCTTAATACCCTTGGTGATCAATGTCCTTCGTATGCGACCGTAAAAAATTGGAATGTAAGCTTCAAGAGAGGTAAATTTTTCATTGAAGATGGATTTCCCGATCGGGAAGGCCAGTTTCTGTGTCAGCCCCCGAAAATATCAGTGCAGTTCATGACACGATTTTATCAGACCGTCGAATTGGGCTGAAACGGATATATGAAGCACTGAATATTTCATAGCAACGCGTTTATCATATGGTTCACGTCAATTTGGACATGAGAAAAATTGCTGCAAAATGGATCCCCAAATGTTTGAATGTTGACCAAAAGCGTGCAAGTGTAGAAGCATCGCGTTCGCTCTGTGCTCAATTTGAAAACGATGTAGACTTCTTAAACCGAATTGTTACTATGGATGAGACTTGGGTACATTTCTACGATCCAGAAGCAAAGCAATAATCGATGGAATGGCGACACTCTGGTTCTCCAAGACCTAAGAAGTTTCGTGTCCAAAAATCTGCTGGAAAAGTTCTTGCTTTAGTTTTTTGGTATTGCCATTGAGTAATCATGATTGATTTTTTGGATAAGGGTAGAACTACAACTGGAGATTACTATTCGACATTACTGACCACTCTACGGGAAAATATTAAAGAGAAAAGACGCGGAAAGCTATCCAAAGGTGTTTTGTTTTTGCAGGACAACGCCCCTGCACACAAATCTCATGTTGCCATGCAAAGAATTCGTGATTTAGGGTTTGAATTACTAGAACACCCCCCTTATTCACCCAATTTGGCTCCGTCTGACTATCACCTCTTTCCTCAACTAAAAAAAAGTTTAAAAGGTCGTACATTTTCTTCCAACAAGGAGGTAATAGAAGCTGTGAAGGTCTGGTTTGCAGAGCAAGAAGAAACATTTTTTTTAAAGGTCTAGAGACGTTGCAGGTTCGCTGTAATAAATGTATCCAATTAAGAAGAGAATAAGTTGAGTAATAAAATATTTTGACATTGAAATTTTGTTTGGTTCTATAGTAGGCTAAGAATTTTTCAATATATCCTCGTATATAATAAACAGCGACGGGACAACCAAATAAAAAAGATAAACGAACTAAAAACAACTTGTGCAAATATTATAAGGTTTTTAAAAAACACAGAATTATATAATCAAATTTAAACTTAAACAATTCGGTCCCTAATAGCCACATGTAGCTGAAGCGGCCTTAAATAAATGTAATTAAATTAATAAAAAAAAACTGCAAAATACAATAAATATAAAAATATAAAATTTGAACACAATAGAAGATAATACATAGTTACATAAACATATCTATACTTAAATTACAATTATAAAATTCTGATAAAGAATAGAATGCTAATTAATTAAAAACCGTTTGACGCAAAACTTATACTGTAAAATTCAAGGTATCGAATTACATTAGGAAGTTGGTTATACAATTTTATAGCATGATAATGAGCACAGTTTTGACTTTTTTTAGTCTGCTAAAATTTGTAATAAAGTTGTCGTTATTTCGGGTGTAATAAGAGTGTTGCATTGAATATTCAATGTAATCTTCTTTATGTTTGTGCATATAGACTAAACACTTAACTATATAAAGTGAAGGAAACGTTAAGATTTGCAGTTGTTTAAAATAGTTCTTGCAATCAGATATCTAATTCAGACCCCAAATGACACGCACTGCTTTTCTCTGTAAGCTAAAAACTCTATTGCATTGTGGGACATGTCCCCAAATAATAATACCGTATTGCATATGCGATTGAAATAGAGAATAATAGCATGTAACAAGGTTTTTTCCGTCAATGACATTTCTTAAGTTTCGTAGTACAAAAATTTGCGAAGAAAGTTTTTTGGATACAATGTCAATGTGATGATTCCAATTTAGTTTCTTATCTATTGTAATGCCTAAATATTTTATTACAGTTACCTCATCTTTGGGTTTATTTTTGGTTGTTAGAGACAATTCCATCTGGTTGGTTTTAGAATTATTTAGTTTAAGTTTATTAGTTTTAAACCAAGTTACTGCTTTATTGAATGATGTATTATGTTCGTTTATTAGGTTTGTAGCTAGCAAGTCTGTATGAACTATTGCTGTGTCATCCGGGTAAAGTATCTCCTACGTACGATGGTAACTCATTAATAAAAATTACAAAAAGTAGAGGCCCCAAGATTGATCCCTGTGGTACACCAAAAGAATTGATTATTGGAAGAGAAGTTGATCCTTGATATTTGACAATTTGCGTTCTATTACTTAGATACACTTGCAACAAATTTATACTTTTTAGACGTATGTTATAAAATTCAAGTTTCTTTAGTAAAATATCTGGTGAAAGACAATCGAATGCTTTGCTTATGTTTAGCAAGGAAATAGATCAATATTCTAGTTTATCAAAGCCTTTTAAGGTGCTATTTGATAATTTCCTGACGGCATCTACTGTACTTTTTCCTTTTTGAAAACCAAATTGCGCGAAGCTATTAGCTAAGATCTTTGCGTTGCGCAATTCGATTATATATTTTTTCTTGAGCTTTGTAAAATACTTTTTATTTCATCAGATTTAAGACATAAATTTAATTCCCGTAGAAAATGTAGTGTCTTACGTAATTCTTTCAAGTTATTAGTGTACCATTGAATCTCGTTTTGATTGGATTTATATTTCCGTATAGTTTTATGTGGAAAGCAGACATTAGTAATTCGCTGTAAAGAACTTAGAAAAAATTGACAATGTAAGTCGGCGGTATTTAATGTGTATAGATGTGACCAGTCGTGAGAGGATATGTAATTATGTAATAAAGATTGTCCAATTTTAGTTATTGGTCTAAAAATTATTTCAGATTTATTTTGTTGTAGTAAACTAAGGTTTTTAAAATTAATAACAATGCCGTTATGATCTGAAAATGTTGTATTTATAAGTGAGGTGGAAAAACGTTTGTTCACAAAAATATTATCAATTACGTTATTTTTTCCTTGTTGTTATTAGTATTAAAAATTCACAATTGTTATTAAAATCATTGAGGTTTGGTTTCTTGCAGCCGTGACTGAAAAAATTAAATCTTCTTATTAAAATACCTTTTGGTCATATGTCAGGATTTAGTAGCTCTTCTTTAAAGAAAATTCAGCACCTACCTTAAAAGAACTAGTTGTTTGGCTTTTTGATTCAAGTTTTTCAACAAAAATTCTTGATTGGGAATTTTTTTTCAAATATTGTAAGATTGCTTCAGCACTGGAATCAATTTTAGCTCTTCCCACGTAAAGCCACACACGAGACGGGAATGCACTGAAATTTTCGTTGTCCCAGTTTGCCGTTCCACGGATTGATTTTACAACATTTTTATTAGATATTTTATTATCGTTAATAGTATGATTAGGTTTTTTTCTCACCACTTCAGACCATGTTCATACGTTTGCATTTTTTTCTAGCATATCGGTAGCTGAGATAGGTTATTTGTCTTTAATAATTAGATCGTCTGTATAAGCTTTTTTGGAGCTATTAGATTTTGAGATTATTTTATAAGGCGTTGAATCGGTGTTAAAACGCTTATCTTTTTGGGAATGATTACTTAATACATTTTGAAGTATTTTTGGACTTAGGTGAGTACTCACTTTTGGCCTTCAATAAGCATTTGCGATGTTTTCCATACTGATAGTGTATTCACATTTGGTATAAAAAACTTATCTCTCAAATAAGAATTTTCAATGTCAAGTGCATTTGCTTTTTTTTGAAGTAATTTATTTGAAAATCTATGCTCTGTAATTATTTATTTTAGGTAAGTAATTTCCTTTAACAAATGACAATCTTCTTTAGTTGCCTCCATTGTTAATTCTTCAGTCTCTAAGTTAGGTGCAATTAAAGGCACTTCGCAGCAAAATTTTATGCGATTAACGCAGTTGTTGATAAATACATTTGCACTGCACACATTGCACTCCTGATTTTGCAATAGCACCGCACTCACACTTTTTGTAGTTTTGCAAACACTATTTTTGTCAATTGTTTGACCTGGATTAAACAAACAATTTTTCATTTTCCGCCATACTGTAATAATATTACATACATTAATATAAGAATGCAACAATCTTGGGATATTATTATATAAACTAACGAAAACTCTCCAGACGTAGTTCCTAGTTCTTCGGCAGTTAATGAAGACTGTACCTTGTATGTTTGGCCAACAAATACTAAAAAATCAAAAATTTTAAAGTTTTTAACCTTCTAGGTGGAGGTGGGGTTGAAAAAACGGTCTCAAGCTACATAAAACCCTAGAAGGTTAAGAACTTTAAAATTATAAACTTAATTGGAGGAAAAAAATACTCTCAACTCAAAATCAAAATTTTGAAGATGGTTAACCAATGTATTCCGCCTTCATCAAAACATAATTATGAAGAAGTTTCAGCAACATTTAAGAAGACAATAAGAAGTTTACACCAAGAAATATATTTGAAAAGACTAGAAGTTACATCCAGCGTTGAAACGGAAAATGAAAAAGGTGAGGTTTTTTTAGTACATTAATAAATTTTGTAAACTTTTTTCATTTTAGAAAATGTTTTTTATTGTTGCTGAAAATTCACAAAATGAACTTGTCAACGCTTCCAATCAACATAAAACAGCTGAAGAATTTTTTGATTTTTGTAAATTCAAATTGAAAATCAATTAAAACAAATTTATGAATTTATGGCGAGATTAGATTTAACATTTTCAAAATTAAAAACGACATCAGGTCTATAAAAATGTCTATTGATCGTCCATCAGCTTCTGATGGTAGAGTAGCAAACATTGAAGTGTGGAATTTTCCTCTCCCTATTTCCAGCATAAACGAGTTTGAAGAAGGAGAAAAACTTCTTCCCAACTTGCAATCAAGTTTGATACGTATGAAACATTTTGCAACTCTTAACTATAATACGTTCAACAAATACATAGAGTTAAGCCACTCCCTATTAATCAGCGCTAAATTTAAATAAAATTATTTTATTGGTGTAATTTTTAAAATCAGTGTTACAACCAACTGACATAATTTCTGCGTTGTTTGACATTTTAGTTTTCACGAAGGTTTTGGTTATTATCTTATTAGTAGTTTGCTCTCGTTTCTGTTCTATTCACAAAACATTATTTTTCAATATTTTATAACGTATAAACCAATTATTTTTAATTTTGCCACAGCAAATATTTTCAAGTTATAGTAGGTATAAGACGGATTATTTCCCTCATATCTCATAATCCAATCAGAATTTAGAATTTTTAAAATTCAACCAATCACCTCAGTTTTATACTGATTAAACTTCATCTAACCTGATTAAACTCTCTCTAGCTTTTGCGACTATTAGTCTACTACAATTATTTTTTCCAAATTCATATGATTGAAAAATTATTAAAAATATAAGAATAATAGTAGCATTTGTGTTATTATGTAAAAATTATTAAACGTCAAACAATATTTTTAAAAAATGGGGCGGTTCAGTAATGCAGTATTGATGTGATCAACGATGAAATTAATAAATCAAAGCCATTAAATACAAAAAACACACTATTCCATCTGGACACAGTTTCAATTATTTTGTGATCAGAAGAACTATATTTTAAATGGTGAATTAAAAATTGAAACGTTGGCAAATATTATGACTGATTACGCATTCAATATGAAGAAGCATGACGGCACGGAATATAAAGAAGGTGTTGTAAAGACTATGTGGAATATAACTGCCAAAATTTGCAACAAAATATTACAATGAGTACAATGTGGTGTTCGATCCGTTTAAAGATGTTCAGTTCGAAAAAGCAAGAAATGGTCGCTACGCTAAAAGAAAATTGTTGCAGCGAGACCCTTCAAAACGGAAGCAGAGTGCAACCGCATTCACACAGCAAGAGCATCTGTCTATAGTGAATTTATTTGATGAAAATACCCCAGATAGACTGCAACGGAAATTTTACCAAATTGCGGCAGTTGAATTGGCTTGGCGAGGAGGAGAAGCGGTCAATTGTGTAGTTGAAAATTTTTGGAAGAATTTGATAATAGTGGTGATCCCACAGGTTTGAATGTTTTAAATTTTCAATAAATTCATAACACTCTCATTAAATCGAAATCATATTTCAGGACGAATCGAATACAATCCTGTATTCACCAAAACAACTCAAGGTGGTGCTCAAAAACTAGCAAACAGTAAATTTCGTACTAAAAATGTGGTGACAGAAAACTTGTGTCCTGTTAAATTGTTTAAAAAATTATTATCGCACAGAGGGTCCAACATTAAGACAAATCGGTTTTTTTTAACACCGAATCGCTTTGGACATGCGATAATGGTAAGGAGTGGTACAAAAATTGTCCATTAGGTTCGGAATTAAATTTCCAAATGGACCAAACAGGCGGCTGAAAATATTGGCATCGATACCAAACGAGTGAGAATATCAAATCACTCAAACCGTTCTACTGCTGTCAGCAATTTGACCAAAACGGTATTGATGAACAACAATTGATTAAAATTACAGGACACTCTAATGCAACTTCTATTAGACCGTACCTTCAATTGAATGCCAAACATCATACTGAGATCATTAACAAAATGAGAAATGTTAGTTCTACTATTACAAATGCCAATTGCGGAGAACAAATTGGGCATTCAGAAACTGAACTATCAGCAGTATTGGCAGCATTGACAGTAAATTCTGCACCGAGTTCCACAGTCTACCAAAACTGCAATTTTTATTTCAATTGTTCAAATTTAAATGATCATAAATAAATAAAAATTTCGCTATTTTTGTTTTGAAGTTGAACTAATTTTGTTTTTTTGAACCTAGCAAATATTTAAACTTTCATTTGTTATAGTAGAGCTCACATTTCACATTTTGTTGATTATTTCATTATAGTATTTGACATTCAGTTGCAGGATCAAATAGAAGTTTCATTAAAGTGAGCAGTTGTTTTAATCAATTGTTGTTCACCAATACTATTTTCGACTAAATTGCTGACAGCAGTAAAACAATTTGATATTCTCACTCGTTTGGTATCTTGCCATTATCGCATGTCCGAAAGCGATTCGGCGTTAAAAAACCCCGATTTGTCTTAATGTTGGACCCTCTGTGCGACAATAATTTTTTAAACAATCTAACAGGACACAAGTTTTCTGACACCACATTTTTAGTAAGAAATTTACTGTCTGCAAGTTTTTAGCACCACCTTGAGTTGTTTTGGTGAATACAGGATTGTATTCGATTCGTCCTGCAATATGATTTCTATTTAATGAAAGTGTTATGCATTTATTGAAAATTTAAAACATTAAACCTGTGGAATCACCACTATTACACAATTGGCCGCTTCTCCTCCTCGCCAAGCCAATTTAACTGCCGCAATATGGTAAAATTTCTGTTGCAGTCTATCTGGGGTATTTTCATCAAATAAATTCACTATAGACAGATGCTTTTGGTGTGTCAATGCGGTTGCACTCTGCTTCCGTTTTGAAGGGTCTCGCTGCAACAATTTTCTTTTAGCGTCGCGACCATTTCTTGCGTTTACAAACGATTTTCTTGAACTGTAACGGGTTATTTTAGATAATTATTAGGGAAATAATCTTAACATATACCCCTCTAACTGTAAGTTGTGCCGGTTAAACTTGAGAAAATGTTTAACCGGCAAAACTTCCAGTTCTCGGACTATAACCTATGATTATACCCTTACAACTCTGTATTTAAAAATTATTATATTGTTTCAGAAGCAGCCAGGAAAACCC